>JASKDV010077132.1:4283-15183 GCA_032466395.1 Aegires albopunctatus | reverse complement strand
AAATGGCTCTTCCTTCAGCGGAATTTTGGAAATGAAATCCGTCTTCATAGACTTTGTATATTGTCTATGATAGATTTCATCCGATCAGATTTGGGAGAAATAATGACAGTTCAATATGTGAAAATCCCAAAGCTGCCCATTCAGTGGTTTATATAATAAGGTTTGTCGATTGTACTGAATGTTAGAGAATGAAAAAGGGAGAAGGTGATGTACACGGGTTGTCTGTGAGAATCGCGGGGCGCGTTGTGGTGGTTCTTGCGAAAGGATGTGACCTGAGGTCACGTTATGTCCATGCAATTTTAAAAATAGACCACCAGGTAACGTCGACTGGCGAACTACAGGCCCTCAGAATAACCATATTAGGTCTATTCTGAGTACGGGCCTCAACATAGGCTTGCGAAAGATCAGTAATATTAATCTGGCGCACGATTATTCAAATTGTTGTTATTGGGAACCATTGAAACTATTGTAAACAAAAAGGCAAAAAAGCAATATCACATTTTCTTCATTTTTACAGCTCGCAACGCATAGCTGGGAAATTATATCCATTCTATAATTTTGTTTCTGACAAAAGATATCCAATGGAGTCGAAAATTAATGTTGGATCTAGATATCTAGATCTAGATCTAATGTCGTGTGTGCCGAATCGTGTTATCAACATTGACGTCTATGGCTATCAAGGTCAAACTTCCACAAAGCACGTGGAAATTGTAAACAAAAAATCTAATGTTAGAATCAACCTATTTTATACACGCATGCGCTGTGAGGCAGTTGCCATCTTGTTTGGTTCCCAGTTGTTCTCTCGAACGCATAAAGTTTTTTCAAAAACAAATGAGAAAATCACCGTTGATTAAATATTTCTTTTCATAAAACATCATTTTGATCATTGTGCTGACAGAATCAAAAGTGTGACTTGATTCATAAACATGGTAAGCATTTTTTCCATGCAAAAACAGTCAATGGCTCTAAGCTCTCGGTCAACTCCAGATTCCATTAGTTTTATCGCTGCATGATCATGCTGTGCAGGGGCTGTGGCTTGTTGCGCTCTGTCTCTATACTTCATCATGAGACATCAAAGATAAACATTTTAATGCAATATAGAAATATAAAATGCTCCAGTAAAGTAGCATGTTACACCTGATTAGCTGAAGATAAATCTTTTCCTCAAGTGAAATGCAGCATTACCAATTTTTCTTCCTGCTGTCAGCTTTCCTGGACCCTGCTCGAATGCTTTTACATGCTTTGATATGATAATGAAGCTTGACATTACTTTGCTATTTTTACAATTTTGATTTATTTCATTCCTTTTACCTAGGACAACAATGACATGCTTTTGTAAATTTTTCCAATGGTTATTGTTTCCACAATATTATTCTTTTTGCCACATTTTACAATGTTTAGAGTTTAGACAAAATGCTTTTTTAGCTTGTAAAGTGGCTCACTGTACTTGCAAGATTTTTTGCTATGACAATCTAGATTCTATATCTAGATTAGATCTAGATCTAGATCTAGATATATAGATTATAGATCTAGATCTAGATTAGTCTAAGACTGCAAATTATTTCTTTGTTGATGATATTCATGGGTCCTTAGACTTCTAATTTAGAATCTAGGAAAGATTATGTCATGATCTATTTTTATATCAATCAGCTTCATCACTCTAGATCTAGATCTAGATCTAGAGATCTAGAATCTAGATCTAGATTTAGATACTAATCTAATCTAGATCTAGATATTATCTAGATCTAGATCTAGATATCTAGATTTAGATTCATGTAAAATCAGATAAATCCAAATCTGTGTTCAAGAATTGAAACCGAGGCTTCTTCGATTTTCTGAGATTTAGGCATGACATGATTCATTTTCAAATTGAAATAAAATATAATCTAGATCTAGATTCTAGATCTAGAATCTAGATTCTAGGTCTAGTTAGTATCTAGATCTAGATTCATCTAGATCAGATCTATACAAAAAATAAATAAAATAAAACGAAACAAATCAAACAAAAACCTTTAACAAAGGAAAACAAAGCAAAAAAGCAATTATAACCCAGCAACAATTTAAACAAAACAAAACAAAATTGTATCAGAGTTAAAATAAAAGGAAGTGTCATTGTGACCGTATCAATTACGACGAGTAAGTAGGAGCTCTTTTGCTGAAAGTAGCCTAGGCGTAAAACTCTCATGGCATGGCTAGTCAGTCATCACTTCGAACTTCTCATTCAGTTACAAATCAAAACAGAAAGCAGAGGAGAATCTAAGAATCAAGATCCAAAACATAGGCTTATATACACCCAAAATAGACCCAATCAAATAAACTAGGCCTATAGAAAGTAACTAAGGTACTGACGTTTTGGAGATACAAGATTAAGTCACAATGACTTGATCGATCCAGAATCTAGATCCAGGCTCTTATATAAATCAAAGTGAAATCAGACTGCTTCAAAATCCAAAAATAAAAAATGATTATTTTCCATTTTGAATTGTGATTAACTCATCATAAAAAGAGGATTGAAAATACATTTATTTAGGGTGAAAATTTATTCTTCAGTCGCAATAGATCCTAAAGAATAATTTCCCTAAGGGATCATTAAATTGCATTTTATTTATCTATCTTTTATTTATTTATTTATTAAAATTAGATTGATCTTTTTAAAAAAATTATAAATATTTTTTTTCTGAGCACAGGGAACTTCAAAAGTGTAAATTAAGAGAGAACGTTTAAAAAAAAAAATGAAATAAAAATAAAGAAAAGATACAAAATGCAATATCACAGAGGATTGTTAAAAAAAAAGAAAGAGAAAGACAGAAAAACTTTAGTTCAATCAATCGAAATGAGCATTAGAATCTTTCCTCTCACCCTACCATATTACTTAATACAATAAGTTAAGTATTTTTTTTCTTATATAAATACTCGTTATAGAAAATTGGAAGAAGAGATGGCGTGGAGGAAGAGGAGATCCCATTCAAACTTTTTTAATTTTTCTTTTTATTTCTTTCTATAGCATTGCACCCAAATGATGGCTTTGTAGAAAAAGAAGCTAATCAAGGATGTCTCTAACATCTGCCCCATCAGGTGGGGCACAGTTGAATTCCACCCCTAATCAGGCGTTGTCTTCAGCCCAAAATCCCAATTCTCTGCAAACTTTAACGCCTTCTCCAGCAACACTGACCCCCATTATCATGGATTCCAGTGTTTTATCTCAGGGTCAGGCTGGGACTATTGTGTCTCTGCCACAGAATTTTTGCTTCCAAAATTCAGGTTTTAATGCAGGGAATATTTCCTCTGGAATAGCTCTACCTCCCAGCTCAATACCAGTTGGATCTTCTTCACAATTGAATGCACTATCCATGGGATCTGTTTTTAGTATAAACCCAAGTGTCTTAGCTTCACAGTTTATGCATTCGTTGACTGTGCCCCAGCAGCAAGCACTGTCCATGTCCCTTAATCAAGCATCTCCACAGCAACCTCAGAATTTGCAGCCAATCACCTTAGGACAAAATTCTGGCAATGCAGTTGGACCAGGCTCATCTGCCATTCCTCTAAACCAAATGGTTGGATCATCCATTACTCCTCCAGGTTTAAGTTTTGTCAATCAGACCCTGTTTACCATGCCAAACCCTTCAAATGGTCAGTCTCAATTCATTCCACAACCTTTTGGTCAAATTCCCATTATGCTTAATGGCCAACCCTCAGTTCTCACCAACAATGCCAGTCATATAACCTCACAAGCATTGGCTTCATCTCCAATGTCACAGTCAGCATCTTTGCTTGTAGCATCTTCTCAGTCCGTTGCCATTCCTAGCAGTTCTCCAAATTCAAACTCAAAGCCAGCCCTTGTCACCTCATCTACTCTTTCAACCATTTCAAAGTCAAAGTGTTCGGAAAGTCCATCTACCAAGTTATCCCAAAATACCATCAATTCAGCTGCTGTTACTGGTAAACAAGAAATTGTGACTGTTTCATCTGCATCAAACACAGAGTCATTTGTTAGTAGCACAACAGACTCTGCAGCTGTCTCATCTCAACCTTCATCCATACCAATTACCATTGTCACTCCATCAAAGACAAGCTCAGGTGATATTCCTTGCCCTAGTCCGCTGACTAAAGTTACTCAACCAGCAGAGGTTGCTACTGAATTACCAGCTCAAACAAATGTAGTTGCCAGTTGTGCTCGTATGAAATTCACTCCTATCGAACCGGACACTCCAAGCTCTTCAGATCATAAACGTAAACTGCTGTTTAATGAAGACCTTGATGACAATGAAGAGTCCGATAATGAAGACGATGAAGATCAAGATTCAAATTTATCTCTTCCTCTAGAGCGGGATGAAAGAGAATCACCAAGTAGTTTATCTTTGACATATGTGAAAATTGAACCGTTGGATAGAAATTCTGGTGATGAAGGAAAGAGCTCTCCTTCACCTCATTCAGGAGATCTGAGAAAAGTGGATACACAAGGTGATCTAGCTGACAGTAAGTTGAAACTTTCCCAGTTTTTTACGATTATTTTGACTGAAGCTGTTAATTGGCCTTTTACCATCAGAATCATTTCATGCCAATGATAAATCAAAACACATAAATTTCTTTTTATAATTTTATTAATTTTTGGTACGTGTTTAGATTGTGAAATATATAGAGAAGTCAAAGCATTATATTTTGGATTCACTATTTTAAAAGTTTGCCATGTTTTGATTGCAATTTCATAAATCAAATTACTAATTTCTACTGAACGTTATGATTTCTACTTAATTTAAATGATTTCTGTTGTGCCACACAGTTGAAGATCTGGAAGACATGGAGTTTATATGGGAGGATTATCTCAGAGAAACTGGTGCTTCAGCAGTTCCCCCGACAGCCTTCAAACATGTAATTAATTTCGTACTTCATAAAAACTATTCATAATGCACTATTGTAGTTTATTTAATGTGTTATGTTATTGTTTAGGAAGTGCCTTACTTATAATAAGATTCCTCTTGCTATGACCATTTGAAGTGACTTCCATTTTACATTTTGAGAAAGATTATATAATTTTTAAAAAAATTATGAATTTATATTCAAAATATTCGTTAAATAAATATTTTTTGATCTTTGACAGACATAGAGAACTGTCAGATCCTACCATATATTGGCAAATTATCATACATTGTGATGTGGAGGAGCTCTAAAGACTTAAGATATTAATTTCCTTTTTGTTTTGCCAATTGTAGATTTTTGTCATGTGTTTTAAAATCTTGGTAATAATGATTTTTAAAATTACTGATTAACCCAAAGAAGCTCAGGCACTTTTAAAAGGGCACTTCCGGTATGATCTGACCATGCGCACGCCTTATAATTTGGTCTATCACTTGTCAATGGCAGCCGTCTAACGCGCGCCAGGCCAACATCTTGAGAAACAGAACTTGACTTCTTAAATTGGAAATTTCCGGTTGTTTTACTAAATAACGAAATTAGTTTTGATTGGATAGTATTTTAAGATTCCAGCCAATGAGATTGCAAGTTTTATTTACCTCAGAGCTCTCCCCGCCGATTTGTTATACATTGATAAAGAGAGGCTATTTCACCGTGTTTTGGTTCAACACACTGTGTGACCTAGAATTTTTGTTTGTGAGTCGAGGCCAAGCTCGCGCTGAGGCAATGCTACAACTATGACATAGAGAGCTTTTCTTGGGTTGAGGGGATTGAATGCCATTTTGGTCTTTTACTTCCTCTTTTCCATCTCATTTCTCACACTTTATTATTTTATAATTCCCCATAACTTATAAATGAACTTTTATGTTTTGTTTTTCACAGGTTGAATTGAGCTTACAAAGTGGCTTTAGCAAAGGTATGAAACTAGAAGCTCCAAACAAGACTAGTCCTAACACCTATTGGGTGGCATCAGTTGTTATGACATGTGGTCCTTTATTGCGGTTACGTTTTGAGGGTTACAAAGACAACAGTTCTGCTGACTTCTGGAGTGATCCCATGACTTCGGATATTCATCCTGTAGGCTGGTGTGAAAAGAATGGAAAGATGTTGCAGCCTCCTGATTGTGAGTTAAACTTATTTTTATTTATGGTTAAAAAAAAAGATCATGTAGGCATAGGCCAACTTGGAAATATTGAATTTAATGAAGCTTTTGAAACAAAGATATATTTTCTTTATGTGCTTTAAATCAGACCGATATCCCTCCAACTCTCTTGGTTTTAATATTGGGTTTACTGCTCACTGTTTAATGATAAAAATTGTTTATATGCAGCCTCTTGTATACATAATGAGTCATAATGTCACAAATAGACTGATGTGTATGTATGCATTATTTATACTGTATATGAAGACAATTTGGATTTTCAAACTTTTTGCTGATGACATGATCTAAAAGTACAAATCACGTTATATTTGATTTTATTAAATGTCTATCCATTTGTAAAGTATAAGCAATATTTTGGCTAAAGGCTTAAGGAAAATTTTTGATAATGCAATGCATCTTTTTGCTTTCTCACAAAATTTAATAGTCGTGAAAGAAAAGCATCCATCATGGAGTGATCTCTATAGAAAATCTGTGGAAAATGCAGTGCTTGCTCCTTCCTACCTCCTTGACAAGGTGAGCTTCTTTATTAAATCAATTTATTGATAAATTGACACTCATAATGACCTCAAAGAACAAAGAATCAACAGTCTTGTCAATCTATCTTTTACAGGTTTCTTTTTTACTTGCATTCCATACTATATTCCTTTGTGATGATAGTAATGAAGTTCTTATTCGAATTTGCATTGTAAATAATTCTTTTTGATCACAGACTCAGTTACTGAGTCACATTTCAAATCATAGTTGTTTAAAAAAAATAAAAATAATATATGATAAAAATAAGGCTGAAATTTATTGACACATCACCTAAATTACCTAAAATTTGGCATACATATTTAAAGTAGCATTCTTTAGTGCATTGCCCAGCTGGATTTTTGATTTCGGCCTCTGTTTTTTTTAAAGCTATTTATACATGCTTTGCGCATTTGTCTCGGTCTTTAAATCAGTGGATTTAAAAATTCACCTTTTAAGGCGGCCCTTAATAATATTAATAATGATAATCTATTATAATTACACCTCTAGAAACACCAAATTTGGCATATATGTATAAAATATAATTCTTTAGTGCGTGGCCCAGCCAGATTTTTTAATTTTTTGTTTGTAAAATCAGAATCGATGACGATTAGAATTACGTTTGAAAGTCCCATAAACTGTCCTGTTTGGAATAAATGCACTGTACTAGTGCCCCTGTCTCTACTTAAAAAATGGCAGCCCATTCTGTAGAAAGTAGCAAGCGGGGATAAATGGAAACTAGTAAGCAAGTCTAGACCTTTCTAATAATAATCATAATAATGATAATATTAAGATAATTTATATAGCACTTTATCCACAAAAAGTGCAGTTCTGAGCCCTTTAGTTATTCTTTGTTTTGTTTTTTTCTTTCAAATATTTATCTAAAATGTTATTCATTAGATTGTCTCTCTTAAACCTATAAAATTGTATTTGTTATTTTTTTTCTCGTTGACATTTAGTTTATTCAAACATTCAGTAGATACAAAATGCAGACATTGTTTGTTCATTCTTAATAATTACTTTGCACCCTTTTTTATTCATTCCTATTTTGTTTTATATCCTAGACAACTGGTGCTACTCCAGTAGATCAAATTCAGGAGGGCATGCGACTAGAAATTCAAAATATCTTGCGACCAGATCATGTGTGGATTGTAAGGATAATGGAAAACATTGGAGGACGTCTTTTTCTCCGCTATGAAGGTCTAGAGGCGTCTACTCATGACTTTTGGCTCTTCTATTTGGATGGACACCTACACCCAATTGGTTGGTGTGAAACAGCAGGTTACAAATATGTGATACCAGAAGGTGAGTACAGACAAGAATTTCATCACACTTTATATGATGTCGTATTGCAGTGAAGAGATCAGTTTGTAGTTGAATAGTGAGGACTTTTTTTTATTCACTCGTGCTTGGTCTAATGTTGAGTCCATGGGTAAGTCTTTTTCAAATGCTTGAATTAATTCACTCAGATATAACATCAGTCAGTACCTGGCATAAGCAATGAAACATTTTGTCCCAGAGGCTGGTAAAATAGTTGTTCTGCTGTATGCTCCCTTGGTCTGGGAGTTGAGGATGTAAGATGAGTGCATTAGTCCTTTGAGAGTTAATGCTGAGTTTGCGCTAGTTGCGGAGATATAATAGACTCATCTTTATAGTTATCTTTTGTAAAATTGATCAATTTCCTACTCTGCAATAACAAAATTTTACATAAAATGGTCAAATCAAATTTTCCTTCTTACTTGATCAATGCAGGTGAAATATTTGATGTTCATAAGAGTAAATGTTTAGTTTGTCTTTTGACTCATCATTAATATTGTGAGAATTTGTCAAATTCATTATGTTTCTTTTATTTATTGCAAAGTCGTTTATCACTTTGAGATATGTATAAATGTTGTATAAATTTACTTTGGTTATTTGAACATTGCAGAAGTCAAATCTGGATCTGAGGTATCTGATGAAAATCTGATGAAGTCTTTGGAGACGATAATATCAAATGCAAATAGCAAAAGCCTGCTGACTGACATTTTTAAAGTGAGATTGATCATTAAAGTTATGATTGGTTAAAAATAAATAATTATAATGAAAAAATTGTCTACAACCTTCAAGAGGTATATTTATTACTTACTGCTTATTTAAAAAAAAGATTTTTTGAAACATGTACACAGAGATACTTACCGCTATTGATTGTCTGTGCTTAAAGACAGGGGTTGAAGAAGAAGTATGGACATTCATTTATATTATTGGGTTTTAAAACAAAAAAGGCCAAACTAATAAATGGGTCAGAAAATGGAAGCAGATGAGTACTGCAACAAGCTGCTTATCTGATCACCCTTTCTTGCACTTTCTTCTAGCAAACTAATAGTTGCAAACAGTTTGACTGGATACCCTTTAGAGGAACAAAGAGTTAGAAATAACGTCATATTCTTTAAAGCAATTAATGGTCATATAGATATCACTATAAATTATCTAAATAAAAGTGAAATTCAGATAGTCAGACATTTAACATCATTGACTCTAAAAATGATTGCATAGGCATTCTTTCTTCACTAGCACTGCAAGATTGTGGAATAAATTGAATCCAGAATTTAGAAGTAGGGAAAGTGTTGATAATCTTAAAAGTAGGCTACAATATGAGATGCTCATATCTTTATACAATTGGTCAGCTAACATAATGCTTAATATCTAACACTTCTATTATGGAATTAAAAAAAATTAATTATTTATTTATTTATTGTTGTTGGCATAATGACAGTTATTTTGAAGAAAATTTGACAGTAATACTCAACCTAGTTGAGTTTGTCAGTTTATTTGAAGAAGAAGAAATACTAGTTCGGCTGCTAGTCAGTAAGATAAAATTATACTGAAAAGTTGGCTATTCCAGGTGTTTTGTTTCATTCACATGTCGGCCTAGAGTCAGTCTGTTATAATGCTCGGTTGGACAATGATAGAAGGACTCATGCCTGAAAAAGGATTTACAGGTAGAATGGCAGGGCAGAATTTAATGGTGTAGATGAATCAGACGGAAACACTAACACCCTCATGGATGGCTTAAGTTAAGCGAATACATTTTTGAACATTGCGTCATCGGTTTGGGCATTTAAATTCATTGTTATTGATGGCAATTTTTTACCAGATCAACCACCACTGGCACCACCACTGGAACTATATATCCATTATTATTTTACTCCTTTTTTTAAAGTTTTTGTTATTTTCACTGTGTTTTACTTTTAATCCAATAAAACAATTTTTCTTTCTTTCAATATCTCAAGGACCAGCAACCAATCAAATGCCACAAGTTCAAGGTTGGCATGAAGTTTGAAGCTGTTGATCCTGAAAATTTAACTAGCATTTGTCCAGCAACTGTTACAGAAGTGATCGATGCCAAATATTTTATTGCTGAGATTGACAACATCACTGTGATACCGGATGATAGAGTCAAGAGATTTTGCTGCCATGGCGGATCCTTTAATATTTTCCCTATAAACTGGGCAGGAAGCATGGGGATCAAACTGGCTTTACCTCTCGGTACATACATATTTTTCTACATTGATATCGGTGTTTCAAATATTTTTTTTGTCTCTTATATCCTCTGTTACTCTTCATCATTTATGCTTTCTTTGGGATGCTACCTTATTCTCATTAAATAATTTAAATGATTACCAGTAGTTATTCCAAGCTTATCAGTAATTATAGTTAAAGTCATCCTCATCAATTATGAAACAATGATACCTCTTGGTTTGATTTATAAATGTCAGTAAGATTCTGTATGCTTATAAGAACGAAGGAAGTGATCACCTTGTTGAAAATAAGATACAATACGATACTAGCATCTAAAAATAAAAAGGAGGGAAGAAGAGGGAAGGAGGATCCTTAATTCAATTTCAACTTGTCATGAACAAAATGCTTCATTTTATTTTGCTTTAGGATGGGAAGGTCAAGAATTCAACTGGGATGCATATTTGGAGTTTTGCAAAGCTTTACCAGCTCCAGCCGATCTATTTGACATAGTAAGATAATTTTTCTGATTCTAGAAATGTATTGCCTTCACTTATATAAACATAATTCATTGCTAAAAGCCCTCATTCATTACAGGATTATGACAAATAGAGGTGTATGGTTTGGTATGCCAGGTAAAATATATTCTAATCTTCCAAAAATAAAGAATTTAAGAGGACCAATTTACTTTGAAGAGTTTAGATTATGCCCATTGTGAAAACTTGTATGTGATAGGTAAAAGCGAGATCCCCTTAAGATTGTAATATATAAAATACTATGACCATGGTGAAACAGGTTGAAATACTGCTAACATCATTATCA
>JASKDV010077021.1:0-15185 GCA_032466395.1 Aegires albopunctatus | reverse complement strand
AGGGTACTTGTGTCCACCGGCCTACCTGGCTGGCTAGTTTAGCACTGCCGTGGGATGCCTAGCGCTTTGCGTGTTAACATTTCATAAATGAAACTTTCAGTATGATGAACTTCAATAGTCTAAAAGTCCATGCCATCAATGAAAAAACAATAGCTAGGCGGTTGATTGACCCAAGAAAACGCAGAATAGGCCATGGCAGACCTGCCAACCGTCCCGAATTTTCCGGGACAGTCCCGGATTTCAAAATCCGAGAATTTATATTTAATTTATATATTTTAAAAAAATGTTTAAAAGTGAATAGACTTGTACATAGAATTGTGAATATGAAATATTATCAGAGTTAGTTTTTTTAAGTTAAGCCAATAGTTTGGTTCATTTTTTCATTTGTTCCAAAATGAGTTTGATAGGAAACAATTTTTATACATTTAGTTACAATGCATAATATTATTATATATACATGTTCAGTTGACTTAAGTACATTTCAAATCCGTTATCTCAAAATCCCTTAGCGTGCGCGTACCGGCGTATGGAAATTCTGTTCAAAGTGGAGTGTCCCTGATTCCATTTTCCAAAGGTTGGCAGGTCTGCCATGGTGTAACCTGACACCTCAATGACTCCGCTCACAGGCAAACCTAAATACCGGTACAACGTGAAGTACATAATATCCAAAGGACATTGTCGTAGGCCTAGTGACTAAACTCAGCTTGTTGATGTTTTGAAGCATTTTAAGTGAAATATACTGACTTTCCAAAAAAATTATGTTATTTGATTATTCATAGTTAAATGGAAGCTGCTGATGGTGCAGCTTTACAAAAAGTGCTGTTTTGACATATTTTTCACTTTTTCTTTGAAAATGGGTTTGTAGTTAATTTTTTTCAACACTGATGTGTTGTCTGATTTATAACTGATGCTGTAAATATCAAAAGTCTTTCACATTCAAAAAATCCAACCATAAACAGAAAGATCGGAGACTTGTATTATTTCATTATTACTGAACAATGACCTTACTAAATGTCAGTGAATAAAACTGTATAATATAAAACAATTAGATTAACATTCTTTGCTTGAAAAAAAAAATGAGTGCAGCTACATTATTTTGGTAGTAATATTCACTAATTCAAAAGATGTTGAATGTAATTGGATGGTATGGTGTTCAAAATCTATAGAAAGCAGCTGCAATGTATCAGTACACACAGATGGCTGGGTTTGATGTGTTTTAACAACTTCAAAATTCTTTGTCCCGCTAAGGCATAATTATACTGTAACTATAGATAATGGCTGTTCTTGGAGAAGCTTGTTACTGTCCTCACTTCTTAAACATCTGTTGTATGTGTAATAATAGGCTGATTTGAATGGGAAGTGCAGGATCTGTAGATCTGGGTTTGAAATAATAATCACTGAGGTCTTATTCTTATCAAATACAACACTTAAGTCCTTGCTTAATTTCTTTTACCCCAACTAAAACATTACCCAATTGTGTTTATTTCATTAAATTCTATAACTGAAGATAAATGATGAAGCAACTTATATCTATACTCAATGGCATTTATCAAATAAATAAATATTTAAGAGAAAAATATGGGCATGATACTATAGGTGACTGACTGAGAAAAGAATTGTCGAAATGTTCATATCACTGTAAACAATAATTATATGTCTATTGATGATTACGTTTATCTTTTCTAACTATGAATGTCATTCTAGCAAAATGCAAGTACCAAGTCCACTAAGAGTGTACCAGCTCAAGTGAAAAACATTTGTGAGTCATCCCCATCACTTACTATGAATGCTATGGTAAATAGAATTGACGACACTTTCCTTAAGCAGGTAAATAAGAAATAAATAGACTTCTTATATTTAGCGCAGAATCTGCGATGTGCTCCATTTTGTCACAGCCTTTGCCGAGCATTGAATACTTTAGCTATAGCTTTGAGAAAGTCTCTTTAAAGGGGGCTAGAAAAGTGCTTCTTAGCAAGTAGATTTCTGTATTTCTTCCACAACAGGAGACCCCTTAGAGAACATTTATGCTGGTTTAAAGAAAATTGTTGTCAAAAATCTTTACCTTTACCAAATTTCTAACAAATATGATATGCTATTTATTCCGTCACAGGCACATAATTTTGAGAGGCTTTCTGTTGATCCAGAAGATGAAAAACTTTTTCCCGGTGTGAAAAATATACGAGAACGCCTGCAAAGCTGGAACTGGATTTATGGAAAAACTCCCAATTTCTCAATTCATCGACAATTTTCCATGCCTTCAACAAAGAATGAATCTCCTACTTCAGAAATTACAATTGAAGTGCAGAAAGGATGTGTGTCTTCTTTAAATATTTGTATTAATGAACCAGAAATGAGTGAATTATTTTGGCAGCTTAATAATGTGTTTGAACATCAGTACTTGAATATGCAATTAACTTCTAAGAATGTAAAGCTTTTACTTGGGAATTATAGACATTTTAGTAATAACCAACACAGTGGGAGTCATAAGCAGAAAGTAGCTTTATGGTTGTCACAATGTTTAGAATCATGTTTTCAATTTTTATGATTTTTATTCGACTGGGACAGTGAACTACTTTTATTTTGAGCCAAAAGAAAAGAAATATGGGCTTTTGTTGTTATTAATGTTATAAAAAGAGAAAGATGGATTTATAATTTTAATTTATACCTTATCTACGCATTAAGAGCAGACTTACAGACTTTCCATCAATTATCCCTTTGCAGTCCTTTTCATTCAAGTGCCTTTTCATCTCCCTCTGTAGCATACACAAAAGAGCAGCTGTTTTATCACCATTTATCGTCAAGGGGAGCAAAATCTTTTGCTGTTTATACCTGATATTCTGTTTTATGAAGGAAACTTGTAAAGAGAATTTCCCGAAGAAATTTGTATCAAGTGCAGCTGACCTCAATGACCATTGACCTCAACACCATTAGTTGTGCCATTGGTTTTTTCTTACCCTCACTAAATCATAGGACAATAGATTTACTGAGTGTAAAGGGGCTTAATAAAGCAACATACATATTTTACTTGCTCTTATTTATTATGCATTGTGAAAGCAGTATTGTTTGTAGTCAAATAAATTTAGATTTTCTTTTAATCCTTGTCGTGATTCTTTTATATTATACTTTTTTTTTAAAAATCATCATCTATTTCAATTTTTTTTAAAATGATTTATAACATTTATCATGCCTAATATGTATATCTTTTTGACTGATGTAAGTGCATAGATCTCATGGTCCTTATAAGATGTTGGCTATATATGGATGAATGGATTGCCTTCTCACCCTATATCAGGGTAATAGGCCACTGATGACAACCCTCCAACCATCCCTATCCTGTGCTAACTTCGGAAGCCTATTCCAGGTGTATCCCCCTCTTCTCATATCTTCCTCTATGGACCTCCTCCATGTTGTTCTTGGTCTCCCCTTCTTCCTGTGCCCCTGTGGATTCCATCTTAATGCTTGCCTTGTGATGCTTTCTGGAGGTTTGCTTAAGGGGTGACCAAGTCACCGCCACCTTCTCTTTCCTATTTCCTCATCAATCCTCTTCTGACCCGTTCTTCCCTATAGCTCCTCTTTCCGAATTCTATCAGATGGCCTGATTCTCAATATCTTCCTCAGGCAAGCATTTACAAAAGTCTGTAGTTTGTTGAGGAGAATTTTGGTGAACTTCCATTGGCTATATATAGATGGGTATTATTAATGTAAAAATTATGTTGCGATCCAATTTTTCGAATTTCTTCTGTTCCTTTATCCTGTGGTAGACAGGATATAAGTGCCTAGTCCTATTGGAGATGGATGATAAATTTGGAAGTCCCATGTGCCTTTGCGCATGTAAAAGAACCCTCGGTGGTTGAAAATCGATAAGAGCAGGCCATTCTGGCCGCCACCCTGGCAAAATTCAATACCTACCTTGGTATAATTTAGAGAAACACCCCTACAAACTTCTTCTACTCAGACGTATTGACACTGTCTCTCCTCTGAATAAGCAGGAAAAGTCAAGATCTGAGGGGAAGGAAGTGTGCCTCGGCAACCACACGTCTTAAAAATACATTGCCCAGGCGCAGCAACGTGCTGCATCCATGTTCAGATCTGACCGACGGTTGCCTGTATTAATGTTTTCAGACTGCACAGCATGTTTGGAGTCCAAAAGCTTGTTGACTTTATATTTAATAGTTGTAATATATCATGATGCGATGTGTTTTGAATTTATCTGCAACGCCCTGAACTTCTACTGACTAGTTTTTGAATCAGCTAGCCATTTTGCTCTTTGGCCAAGGTCTAAAATACCTGGAAATATTCTTTAACCATCCATTGTGTAAAGAAACATAAAGCAACCAGATAAGTTGGCCAAAATTAGATGGTCAAGCATGAAGTTGGACAATGATCAGGCCAAATTTCAAGAATCAAGGAAGAATTGGACATTGGTCAGTCAATTTTGAAGCTACCAGCTCTAAGGTTTTTCTTATTTGGGCTGGACATTTCCCACAGCCTCCAATATTGAATGCTGCAAGTACATATGTATAGTATAGACCACAGAAAATATACCGTATATATTCTGTGGTATAGACCTAAATGTATACACATATACTGGTAATTATTGTATTGTAGTGTTCTGAATTTTATATAAGATATCAAAACATTGCCCATACTATTACGTGTCTTATCAAAACACCGATGATCATTAATGAACGTTATTTCATTCTGACAAAATCTGATTCTGCCAATAAGCAGGTACTCGTTTTACATAAAAGGAAGATGAAGAAAATGCTTTGCAAAAAGTGAAAAGGCTATTCTGAAGACTAAAATCATCTAAACATTGTGACCTTGTGAAATTAGGTATGCAAATATTATTTAGGCCTACCTCTTAACAACGGTAAATATTCTGCAATTGTCATCTACATTGTATACATGCTCACACTCACAAAATCCTTAATGGTAATAGGCTCTAAAATAGCCTTTGACACCATTCTTTGTTCTCAGACCTCTCCGCACTGTCCTGTGGTGATTGGCTCGCGGTAATTGTAGAATTGATCCTGGCTTTTCCAGTTTTGGTCCAATCAATGCTCGAATGTTAATATGTTATTTGATACTACCACATATTTCAGCAAGTCTTTCCAAATGTCAAATTCTCTATTCAGAATGAATTTTTCCTAACATTTAATCTGAATCATTTTTTTTAAGGTTTGAAACTTGTGGGTCGTATTTTAGCTGACTAATTTAAATACTTCTATCATATCGCCTCTGTTTCTCCTGTATGTTAATGTTGGTAGCTTGAGTTTTCAGAGTTGTTCTTCATATGGTAAGGTAAAAAAAAGTACAGTATCGTGAAACAAAGATAATGATTCCCAACATTATTGGACAAGAGAGTTTAAGTGTAATGTTTCGGGTATAACCCTTTGTCAGACAATGAAACACAAGACGTAATAAACAAATATTACAAAATCTACATAGTGAGGCCTCGTACCCATTTAGTTGCCCATCTTTGTAGCACCTCTCTAAATAATGTATTATTTATGCCAAAAATTGACCTGATGGTTTGGGGTCATAACGCTTGGGACTGCCCTTGGCCCTCAATCAAGGATCACAAGTTTATTTTTAACATCATAAGTAGATACCACTATTATAAGTAAAATTCATTGCAGAGCGTATGTCCGAAAAAAAGCTGAAGTTCATCTCATATCATAGGTGTATACAGAATGTTGTATTGATGATGTATAATTTTGTCACAGGTTTACCTCCAGCACAATAGATATATGTATACATTTCACACCAGAATGGAGTAAAGTTTTTATCACAAGTCCCAAAATCTTGATGTTAAGGATAAAATATGGTTTATAGTCTGTATTACTTAAAATACATGTAAATAAACTTTCTGAGAAATCCAAAGAGTAGATCTACTCCCAACCATTTTTATAGCAAACTCATGACACTAATCGCTTCACCACCACAATGTCACATTTGTCATAAGCTAGATTCATATTGGAGACATTCTGGATTCTTTCCAAATGTTTCGGCCATTCAAGTCTCTCAGCTACACAAACCAAAGTTCAAATCAGCTAATAATAAAAACACAAGAAGGCAAAACCCATATTGTATCCAATATTTTCAAACTTTTATTTTCAGAAATGGTGTTTTCAAAGGGGAAAAAAAAAAATTAATTTCAACATTTAGTACCATTTGTTGAGATTTATAACTTCATCTCAGTATATTATTGTGCATCCAATTTGTATTGCAAATGGTTTGTATCACTTTCTTTGTGGCCCACAGTTGCTAGGCAACACATGTCTGTTTGGGGAGGGTTTTTTCTTTTGGTCTTATAATACAAAGGTATATATATAATTTATGTTAAATCACCTTTTTGCATTGCTGCTCACCATCGTTATTGATAAAGTCAAAGTATTTTATTTTGCTTTTTTCAAATTGTTTTTTTGTCTTTTAAATGACATTAGAAACGACTGGCATGTAGGCAATGTACAAATTTACAGTAGGTAGATCTATCTTAGCAGAGCCAGTTTACCAATCTAAAGGAAGGTCACTCAGAGAAAATACTATTTATTTTACTGGTAGCTGCCAATTCTATTGGTTGGGTCATTTGAACTTTACTACTGTGAGGAGGAAAAAAACAAAATCAAAACAAATCTAAAGCAAAACATGAGTAAATGAGGCTAAAATAAACCTGCAATGACTTTGCATCAACTTGATGTATTCTGACAAGTCCTAAGTCAGGAAGAGACGTGAATTGAAAGATGTTAATGTTAGGGGTGAGGACAAAAAGAGAAAAAAAGTGAGGAGAAAAGTAACAGAATAACTAGGTCTGTATGTACTCAGATAATCAAACGTTTAATATTCTTATTTCTCAAATTTAATCAGTTCTGTACGGTTCAGTAACCTAAATTACCATTGAGAATTTAAAGAAGCTAAAATAATTTTCTCAAAACGAAGATTACTATGTGACATTTAGGTACAGTTATCATAATAAGTTAAATTTAGAGCAACGCTCAATTTGAATGAGTTTGCCTGTTTATTAGAAAATGAAGATTCAGTTCATCTGGAAATTATTCTTATTTTCTAATGCTACAATAAATATTTTCCAGTTCCAATATTACAAATTTTCTTTTTGATTCAAAGGTTATCTAGACTTACTTTTAGTTATATTGAAAACTTTAATTCGAAAGCAGGTTTCCATTAATATTTGTCATTTTACTAACCAACACATAAAGATTACGAAATGCCTCGTCTTAACATGCTATTTTGAGAAAAAGCTAATTTTTTTATTAGGCTTTCAAACAATCTAATACTAATGATTCACTTTTTCACATCTCAAAAATATCTAAATCTAGAAAGAAAAAAAGAGAAGAGGAAAGAAAATTTCTATTTCAGTTTGAGCTGTCAATAAATATGAAAATTTTTGTTGTAAATGAAGGGGATTGGTCTTACCTAAACTACTGGCAGAAAAAGTTCATGTAGAAATGGAAACAAGAAAGAAAGTTAGTAGGAAATAAAGAAATGAAAGAATTTCATTATTATCAAGTTTATGCATGAAAACAATGAAATGAATAGTCATTGAGTGAAATAAAAAGTGAAAACCTTAATAATATGTTTGAAATCATAAAATAAAATCAAAAACAGAAACAGATGCAAAAAAGAAAACGTCAGATACAATAATCTTTGCTAATCCACACACAAAAACAATGCAATTGAAACAGGTTATTACTACAGCACATGAACAATAATCACCATCAAGTGAGATGAATTATAATAAGTAACAACCATTGGGTGAATCAAAACTCATGCGCATATGATACAAAATTATGCACAAGTTCAAGATAGTGCTGTTGCTAAAAATCTACTACAAAAGTCAATAGAGGCTTGATTTGAGCAATACAAATGAAGAATTGAAACATGATTCGGTAAAGCGAAAAAAAATAATGAAGAAAGGAAATATCCACTCATGTAGGGTGAAAATCAATGGATTAATTTTTCTCTCTTTTCATTTTGATGAATGTCTGAATAACTTTCTATTCATCCTCATGTTAATACTTAATGTAATTGATGTGGACAATCGGATGAAAATGACAGGAAAAAAAATATAACTAAAATTACAAACCCCAGTTTCAATTAAATATTTCCCTTAAGATTTTGACTTAAAATAATAATGATAAATAAATAAAAACAAAAAGTTGATAAAGAAAGGAAACAATAAATAGCTTTTTTTCTCTTCTTCATGACAAAAATAAATTATGAAATATATGGATGAGGTTACCTTCATTTCACACTATGACGACACTAACTTAAGGGAACATATAATAACACAGCATTTTGAAAGAATGACCATATAGCTAATACATAGCTGATAAATGTAATAATTGTACGATTTAGATATATTTATATGGCAAATGGAAAAGAGAGCTGAAAATACAATGCATTTCAAATTGGGTAGACGTTAAAAATGCAAGAATGGTAAAATTTATCTACAATGTCAAAGCTTCAAAGAATCGATCTGTACATTCATATTATCAATTACATTTTTATATTACATGTATATATGTACAAGGTAGGATTTCCAGGTAAGCGTTCACTATTTACTGTTACCTGGGTTTTTTTTAAACAGCTCTATAGTAGAATTTTTTTTGTAAATAGACATTTCCATATTATTTATTTACTAGAAATCTTGTTTTTCGGAATTTTTTTATTTTAAAAGATTGATTAACTCATTCAGTGCTATTGACGAGATTTCTTGCATTTACGTTGACTTTGCTCTAACTAAAAATATACATCTTCATCCAATCCAAAAAGATAAATTTACCAAGAAGCATTCTGGGTAGAATTGTTCTTTCTTTCCCTTGTCATTGATAACGGGAGTTTTTATGTTATATGATTATTATCTACAGATACAGCCAACCCCTCCTCACCGTATGAGCATTGCTCAGTATATAGAGAGTGTTCACTGATATTGGCTCAGCACTGAAGGAGTTAAGAATTTTTAAAAACTCCAAACCACTTGGTCTGACTTGGATAGCAGTGCCATTTTCAGAGAACACGTCACTTATTAGTAGGGATCTATTTGATAATCAAAGACATAATACTAATTGAAGGACAGGAACTTGTCCCCTCAAGTAGGAAAAATTCCCTCTGATGGAACTTCTAATTTGGTGTAAGCCATAGTAAAGTTTAAAGACTTATGTGAACTATTGGTGCAATAACTTTGTCTATCTTCTATCACACTTTTATAATTGCATCATCAAAATTCCTTATCTCAATTTTGCATTAAAATCCCATTGGAAACAAGCAATAAATATATCAATGTACCATAATCCTATATCATGATGGAAGATCAGACATGAAGTGAAAATGATCAAATTCTTTAAAAAGCATGTCAACATTTATTTGCGGTGAAGTATTCTTAAAATAATATCTAAAAAAAAAAAAGAAGCAAAATTACATTTCATGAATCTTAAATTATGAAGGCTCCATGTGAAAATGATCTCATTTATAATATTCGGATGTAATATTTCCACTGATTATAATCAAAATCCCATATCCAGAGCAGATTATTCAGTTCAAGAATTTAATTTTAAAAAATAAAACAAAAATAAAAATAGAGGAGAAAAAAAGAAGCATGACCATTTGCTTGGAAATTGGCATTACAAATGTACTTCATCCAACATAACATTATGGAATTTTATAATAAACCATTATAGGGAACCCTTTTAGAGAGTTAGATTTCAAGTGCTGCCTATATCATATTTTCAAAACTTCTTTAATGAAAAAAGAAAATCTAAGGGCACTGAGTGACTGGGTTATAAAGATTTTAGTTTTTACCACAAAGTCCAAAGGAAAGTATGCTGCCCATGACACCAATAGTATTTTGAGAGGATGACTTCCGGTTCTGATATTGTGAAGAAAATAATCCCATTTAAAAAAAAGTACATTTGTATTAAAATTGTATCTCTAAAATGTAATTCATCTGTAATTGCTATACTGAGAAACAACTTTGAATGAGAAATGTCACTTTACATGGATAATAATTTGTAAGAATAAAAGTTCTTGAAAGTCAGAGTCGTGATTAGTAAGACATTCAAAAATTAACGATATTGAAGAATTTGATTATTAAGTAATCTTTGTTGAAAATGTCAAGGATTCAGATTTTTTAAACTTATTGTTAGAGACATGTCTATATTTGTAATTTTCATCAGAATTTACGGACTTCCGGAAAATAAATGTTACATAGCAATGCTTGATTTCTTCAAATTTACAGAAGGTAAAATCAGGTCTGCTTCTATCATTCCTTTATAAAATAAGATTTTCAACTGAAAAAGCTACATTTGACCCAAAATAGCTTCAGCCAAAATGCTTTTGAATTTAAAAGTATACCGAACCTGCAACTATTTTTAACTTTTTATTTCTGTAAATTTGAAAATTCAAAACAACAGTCTGATTAAATCACTTCAATCTCAGTCAAGGTCTGCACATTTTATTATCATTATTTACATAAATACACATCAATTGTTTTATATGACTGCTTCAATATTTCATATTTACAGTTTGAATGAAACATTAACTAATGGGGAAACCTGTTTTCTCAAAAGAATATATAACATAAAATAATCATTATATGTCATTATTTCATATAAGGTAAGTCAGAAAGAAAAATTTAAAGAGGTAACTGATACACCTTTTTTAATATTAATTTGCCAATGACATGAAATGAATGTAATTTATTTAACCCCTTCAGTGCCAGCAGTAATTCATTCCCTGGGCCAGACCTAAATGGTAGCTATTTAGTGTTTTGCACTAAAAGGCTAATTACATCATTGCAAAAAGAGACAGAGATATGGAACTTCACACACAAAAACACACATTGGATTCCTCTAAGGCCGACTTTCATTGGTCCCGGAATTAATTCTACTTTGCATTGCTTTTTAGCATTTATTGCCATGATTATGTAAGAGCATGGGCACGTAACAACATAATTTCTGATACTTTCCATACATCAAAAGATATGTCAACCAGAGCAATTCTTCATATCTGAGATAACACTTAGGGTTGGAATTGAAGAAAGAGACAGGTTATCATATTTGTTTTACTCTCCCTATCTTCTCTCCCCCCCCCCCCCCCCCCCCACTCCCTTTCACCCCCAAATCATGTTTCCCCTTTATATACCCCCTTTTCACCTGTCACCCCTCCCAACACACATACAGCCACCGTACGTATCCAACTGACGCTGACACCAATTAAAGAGAAGACTCACACCGCCTTAATAAATCAAATAGTTGTTGTCCAGACTGCTGTAATACTAATGGACCAAACTGTTAGGTGGGCCAAACTGTTGGACCTAACAGTACAATGAGGACCGCAATAATGGTCTTAAGATTGCCTACCACTTTCTCACAGAATACTACTGCCACACTAATGTCTTGAGAAAAGCGGTTGGTCTAACAAAATTTATGAAGGTACATATAATAGCTGCACTTCATTTGACCCTAAGTAGAGTGTGAAATACCTGTCAGCTGAAAGAATGGCAACTTTGAAGAAAGCTAGAATTGGAGGGTGTCCATGCCAAGTGAAAAAGACTAGAGGTAGTAGACAAGAAAGGTTTTCCTTTTATTGGTGACATTTTCCAATCTTCCTGTAAACAGACTTTCTTTGATGGGCTTCATTACAATATGTATCACAACACAATGGTAGTGTAAATTGGAAATATACAATGTTAAGAGAAACGTGAAAATACAAACAGAAGTTAATAGGACAATCTGGCAATCTTATAAAACAGTATATAACAACAACACTACCCCATCACTGACCTTTGTTTTGTTTCTTTCTTAAAGAGAGAATGCATCCTATAGACTATCTATTAGGATTTTAAATGTGGGAAGCAATTTATGTCTGATATGAATATTTCAAATAAAATAATTTATAGAATTAAACAAAGAAAAAAAAAGTTCTAAACATCCCAAACAGAATACTTTACTTTGAATTCTTTGAATATATTGCTTATTAATGCTAATGGTAATTTTTGAAAATAAATTGCATTAATTTAAGAAAAAACCCCTCATGAATGACTTTGTTGAAAATCCATCTTCATCAAAAGAGAATTAAGACATGAAGTGTTCAATTAAATATAATCACAATATCATTATACATAATATATATTCATAGTTAATAAGAGGAGAGGAAAGGTGTGGATTAATTTCACAACAGAAGGTGCATAATCGGTTACTTGATTCACCGGACAGAACTTTGATCACAATGAATGTATTCAACCAAAGAGAGATTATATCCTTTTATCTTTCAACAATATTTTTTAAAGATTTCTTCTAGGTCATGTGATAATATCCATAAACCGTCAGAGAATGAAAATCAAGGCAAAGGATCAAAGTGACATAAGTCAAAGCGAAGAGAGAAGTTTTGAAAATTAATATTTATATATTAATCATTAAAAAATTATGGAAATGATAAACTATAAGAGAACATTAATTTTTGATAATTTTAGAACCATTGTTTACCCTAGTAAGTGAGGCTTGATTCTTTCATAATTTGTTCTTTACTTCATGTTTACAGGTGCTCCATGGGATTGGGGGGAAGGAGTTAAACTTTTAACTAGAAAGAATTTTCCCATTATTATGTAAATAAAGTATTGTCCAGAAGATAATCACAAGAAAAATTTAAATGAGCTACAAAATATTATATGTAAATGTAAATGATAGGATTCATATGTTATAAAAATTCCTTCCTCTTATCTTTTCAAAATATTCATATTCATAGCTTCATTCATAACGACTAGATCTAGTACAGCCATAATATCTGCTACATTTCAAATACAACTTAATGTGTTTTTAAACGTTTCCTCTAAACTTTACATTATTTGGTAAGCTTTAGATTCCAGCATCAAATGCAATGTAAAGACTAGAGCAAATTTTTGCTTTCATGAATTCAAAGTCACAGCCCCATGTTTCAATATCTTTCCTTGTAACTTGTAACATTCTTCTCCCAAACATAGAATTTTCATTTGAAAAGATTCATAAATAAGAGCACATTAAAATAATTTCATCAAATCAAATTTTTGTACATTTACAAAATCTGATTTCATTTGATATTAAAATTGGGACAAGAAAATTTGAGAGAGAAAAAACCCTGAGATAGAATGCCTGAAACTACTCAACTAGTTGCCAAAGTCCTGTATTATGTACATGCACAGATCATAAGATTCAATTGGTATATTTGCAGTGGAAGAAGTGGTTTTACTGTAAACAACTATGAAAAATCACAAGGGTAAAGTAAATGAAGAGCTGTGCAGTACTGACTGATATATCAACATCAATATGATCAATAGATATGTTTTAGTAAAAATTAAATCCAGGTAATCATGGAAATTCGATTTTCCAACAAACTTGGGAATTCATATCAACTAAATCCAAGTAATATTGTATTTTTAATTATGAATTTCCTGGGTTTTAGTATAATGTTAAGCAATAACTAGATGAATTCAAAATTAACCTAAAAAAAAAAAAAAAAGAAAAAAAAGACAATAGAATTCAGCTTTAGCTTCCCTTTCCAATTCTAAGAATTAAGGTTTGTCTCTTTGACAAGTTTAGGATACAAATATTTGATAATCTTACTAAATCCATGTTGAACTTGTTATTTTTATTTTATTTTAACTTTAACATTCCAAAAAAGGTTTTAAACAACATAATATCTGATAACATTAAACGTGTTGCTTGTATAACCATGTTGAATACAACTAATGTGATGTTGATATATCTGAATTGCACTGTAGATCACTTTGTTAAACTGTATATTATTAAAACCAAATGGAATTAAGTTGCAGAGCAGAAAAAAAAAAAGCACTGAGACCATTTTTGGCTTTTATGAGAATAACCTGATGATGTTTTGAATGGTCTATTTCTATGAGATAATACATTAATTTTCTATTCAATGTGTATAACAATGTCTCAGAACATTAATGCTTTTATAAGATTATATAATTCATTTAAATGATAAATATATCAATACCATTAATAGAATCAAAACTGGATCATACATTGGCAAACAAACAAAATACATCACTTTTTTCCATTTTACCCATAAAATGTTGAAATAGAAAAACAAAGAGAACAAAAAAATTCAAGGACAATTTTACTGTATGAAATCAAAATATACTAAGTCAGAGATTATCCATTTAACTTCGATAAGATGTTACTGTTACTCTGTTCTTTACCATAAATCCTATTTTGATTAAAGATAGATATTTCTTAACTAAAATCTACTTGTATTTATCAGATCTTATATCAAGGTAATGGTCAATCCTATTATAAAATTAAAACCCTTTTTAACATCTGACTCTTTTCTAATTACATATAACTCAATGATTAAATATAAAATCATTCATCTTTTATAAGGTTGAGCAATTTAAGACTTTATTAATAACATATATAAATGTTGTCCATTGTAAAAAGTGCAAAGCAGTGTATCAGCAAGACTTTGAATTACAAGTTTGAAACTATAAAACTGATTCATTAGTCGCAATGGTACTCTTAAATTCAATCTATTAAAGCATCTCATTAGCTTATTTGTAGTATTTGATGGAGGGGAGTAAATTAGGAGAAAGAATTGCTAATTTCAAAGCAAAAAGCATTAAACTTTCCAATTGTTCAATAGGTGAATTCCTATTCAAATAGCACATTGGCCTAACAATCAGAAAACAGTATTTATAGGCAATCATCTACTGAAAAACATCCAAAATAAAAAGAAGCAATTTTCAAATTTTTAAATAAAAATTACAGAAAACCAGAAACAAGCCTCGAAATATTGGGTATTGATTTAACTGATCATTATAAAGTCACGTGTGTATAAGTAAAAGCATTTGAATGGAAACAGAATTTTCATTTGCATTTAATTTGCTTAATAGTATAATAGATCAGTGATGTACTAGACCTCTAACTAGCAATAATAGCATATTACTGTGTATAACATAGATCAAAATAAACAATGATATACTGCAATCTACATGATGCATATTAAATGCTAATACATTGAATTCCAATTACAGAGATAGGAGCTTTATACTTAATTCTTAATGCCTACTTATGTGCATGTTGATAAATGATGATAATAATAATAATAATAATAATAATAAAAATAAAAATAAAAATAATAATAATAATAATAATAATAATAATAATAAT
>JASKDV010076910.1:0-15186 GCA_032466395.1 Aegires albopunctatus | reverse complement strand
TAAGGCGTGCACTTGGTCAGATCGTACCGGAAACGCACTACGAATAGTGCCTGAGCTTCTTTTGGGTTAACTTTATTAAGAGTCATTTCCAAATAGCGAAGGGTTTGAATGTGTCTTGCCAGGCAATGGCATCATCTGGAGCCAAAGCACATTTATTACATGTTTACATGATGGCTTGAACATTGTTCAAATACATTTTTGTTACAAATGAAGACACTGTTCTGTTTTGATTTTAATAGTGTTTTCAGTGATTAAATTATTCTACATTATATGAAAATCTTGAATTTCAATCGCAATCAGCAATTTATGACAATTTAGCCTGTAATTCAAACTTTCACTATGCTTTTTTTGAAAGTTTTCTATTTTGGCAATTGTTTCTTCATCTTTCTCCTGCAATCTTTATCACAATATAAAGTGTGCCAATTTGGGTAAAATTCAACACTTTAGTTTAGTAGAAACTACAAAATTAAGAGTTGTTATTCTTTTTTCTGAGGTTACCCACAAAACCTATACAAGCGTTTTCAAAAGAAGAGGCATTACAAATATACAAGAAAAGAGAGGAAAAAAGGAGAAATTTCTAATTTCTATTTCATTTGCACCATTTGTGACCTGTTTCTTCAAATCTGAACATTTATATCTATTATACATTATAGGGATTTGGAAGTATTTATATCACAAGAAGGCTCATCAAATGAGCTCTTAAATTTGATACCAAATTATGAAGAATTGACTTTCTATTACAAAGATATGGCAAGCATAATAAAGATAGTTCAGAAAACCAGTGTTAAGAAAAAGGCGATCAAAGATGGAAAATCACTTTCACTACTGCTTCAAATTCACCAATTTGCATCACATTTTGCATACACACTTTGTAGACCTATTGGATGTTATCAAACACTTAAAAAAAAAGCCCAATGCTGTACTTTCATATAAAGCTATATTGCACTCCCTTGGCATGACGAACTTTTATAATCATGTTAACCTTTATATCTAAGCTGATTTCCTTAGTTTTTGCTTTCTTTTGGCTCCTGCCCCTCCTCCACATAAAGATGCATTCTGACAGTAAATAATGAATCTAAACATACATATATATGCACAATTAGATAATTATTATACATTGTGGCATTGTTCCTATTGAAAGGCCCTGTCTACATGCAAAGCACAAAGCAATTCAAATTCATCTGAACACCTGTCCACTTATTCATGTTATTCTTGTGACCAGATAATCAATGGAAAGGTCATGTGCTTGCTTATAAGAAAGGAGAAAATCTTAGCTTTCTATTGATACATGTAAGGTCCAGCTAAGTATACCACATTCATCTCTAAATTAACTCTATATGTTTTCAAAAATGTAATATTGATGAAACAGAGCCTAAGAAAAAAATTTTTAATCATTATTCATAGTAATTTCAATATAATAACAAATTGATTTCATGAAAGATTGGAAACAACCATAATCTGTATCTGTGATTTGATGAATCTGTTTTTTATCTTTAAACTAACCATTCACTCATTAGCCCTCTCCACTTATGTTCCAATTCAAAGAAACAGGTCACAAAAAAAATCAGAAATATAACTCAAAATATTAGTTTAACTTGTTGAAAGTTGTTGATCTTAATCTTATGTAACATTATGTATGTTAGGCTTAGATGTCACATTACCAACATTTAAATAATTGAAGTCATATCGTCAGTGTAATTCTCTAAACACTTATGTCCGCTCATAATGATAACAGACTTACGTGTTAGGAGAATTACACTGACGATATGTGTTTATCTCCGCAACTAGAAAATAAATAGTAGTTCCATCAAAGAAAACATATCATACTTCCTATGATATGATTGTATCTCAATCAAATTTAAGATTTTCAGTTAGTTATAGTTGATTAATTTTAGAATTACTATAACAACTTTCATTATTGTTGCCTCACACTATAAACGTGACAAGATTTAATTTTGGTTATGACATTTATGAGTTTAAAAGCGTTTGAAATAAATGTGTGTGTTGAGATATAACTGCTTGAAAATGCTCAATCTCTTTTAGGAAAAAATATCTTATTATGTGATAGATCTATGTGATATATTTACCACATCATGAAATGATAATTACAATGAATAATAATAATCACTTTATTCTA
Organism: Aegires albopunctatus; assembly: GCA_032466395.1. Classification (NCBI taxonomy): domain Eukaryota; kingdom Metazoa; phylum Mollusca; class Gastropoda; order Nudibranchia; family Aegiretidae; genus Aegires; species Aegires albopunctatus. The sequence continues at coordinate 13,049 of JASKDV010076910.1, read as the reverse complement.
TTCTAATTTTTCTAACTAATTATTTATAGATCTATAAAATGACAAAAATTTATATTTTATAGGAGCAAATAACTTGCATGACCAGAAATTAGTTATGAAGGATCGAGATTGTTATTTACGCCAGCGTACTTATATATTTTCAAGGAGATGCAAGCACCTTTACCATTAGTCATTTGCTTGTAAAGATTTAAGCAAATTGTTTTCGTTCAATGATTATATGAGGAAAACAACAGGAGAGAGAGAAATTATAATGATAAAATAAGTGATTTAAAAAATGTATGAAGAGTATTATTGAAATGAGAGTGAGGGAGATGCCTGTGACAGCATATTGTCTTAATAATACTAACAGTATAAGAGACATCAAAGATTTTTAACATTTACACATGCAATGAACTATCGTCTTCTAGTTAAAATAGTATTCCTGCTCAACTATGTAATTGAATTTTTTCTACAAGTGTATATTAATCTGATCTATTTCTTTATGACTGTGACATAGGCATTTGCTCTCCTCCTAGGAAATAAACATACATATAATAAAAGAACGAGCATTCAAATCAAGGAGTAAAGAAGGAAAGACAAATGACAAAGGCACTAGGGGTAGTCAGTGATGTCATTAGCTTTCCTTTCTTTCATTTATGTCTCTGTATCTGTCTTTGTGTGTGCATGTCATACGTGGATATGTGAGAAAGAGATAATGGAAGGAAAAGAAACAGAGACAGTAAAAGACAAATAGACAGCGAGAAGGAGAGATATTTTGCATATGAGTTTGAATGAGGTTTTTGTGAAGGTATGTAAAGTAATAAGAGAGAATTTATCTTACTTTAAAATCAAAGATTTTTTTAAAAAATGCTTTTACTATAAATCTTGAAGTTTGCTCCAAGTGCACACACCCCTTTATTATAATTTTAAGCAGTCTTTTCTATATGATTATAACACCTCAATGTTGAAAAAAAAACAATGTCAATTAATAATAAATGTTCCATGTACAAGTAAGGCTTTGTATACAAGATAATTTAAGGTACAGTGCAATGTAAAACATGTTCTTCTTATACAACATTATGAACAAACTCTCTTCCATACTATAACAATTTACCTCAATACTCTGCATGCAAGATGTTGACTCTGAGCATTTATATTTTCACCATTCAAGACAATGCAATTGTTTATTCCTTTACAAATTTCTTAAGCAGCGCACTGATCAACAAATAGAATCGTTCAATGGTAAGAAATAACAAACTTTGTATGGTATATGACATAATATTAAAGGTTTTAGCTAAAGACATTCTGTCTCCATTCTAAATGCACTGTTGTCATTGAAAAAAAAAAGAGTTTAAGAAAAGATGAACAGCTATTGTACATCTGATTCAAATTCATCTGATGTGTTAGTTCTGCTTTTGTTTTTTGTTATTTATCTTTCATCACTTTGCCCACTTTCTTTGTACTGCCCCTTGCCCACAATGGTTTCCATTATGTTACAATTCAAATATATAATTTATGCACCAAACAAGCAGTTTTCTCCTACACAAGTAACCAGCATCAACAAGGAGCAGTCCGATGCCACACAAAACCATTCGTGAGTCCATTCATCTGAGAATAATCTGAACTTTTGTTACTCTCTTTGCTCCCATCACTAGAGGAGTTGTCTACTCCTCCAGCAGAAGAAGGGCTGGAGTGTGGAATTAAGGGGCTGTCATTTGTCTTGGATGGACCATCCCCCTGCCCATTATTTGACACTGGTGGGTTGGGAGAGTCATCCTGTGAAAGGGGCTGAAAGGGCTCACTACTCCGTACAGAAGTGTTTTTATCCCTAGGTCTAGACCCTGAGTTAAAAACTGGAACTCGGTGAAACCCCCTTACAGGGGGTTGGTTTAAAACGGGCAGTCTTAGTAAGGGCCTACTGGGAGGTGCAGCACTAGTGGCTGGCAATAATGGTGGTGGTGGGGATGATGGTGACGAAGATGATGACGATGATGGTGAAGCACCCAATGTCTGAGATGGTCGAGAGGTACTACCTTCTGGCCGATGTTGAGGAGCAGGCCTGTCCATTCTGGCATGTGTAAGTGGATAGGCTGACGGTAGTTTGGGTTTTTGATGTGATAACTGAGAGTTGTTTGAAGTACTTTGATAGCCATCAGTGTCAGCTGGCAAGCCCTGATATCCTGGGTGCTTGGACGTCGAGGCATTTTTTGACTGATCATTTTTTGGACTAGACAAGCTGAAAGGGGCAGCAGAGGAGGATCTGTCGCCGCTAATTAAAGGCTGAAGTTCTATGACCCCTGCATTTGGCACGCTGGCTGGCCCATTGCCATTTCGCTGAGATGAAGGAGGCATGGACAAGGAGTGTGGCATGGTGTGTGGAACTGATTGATAATCCCTTCGAATGAAAGACCTGCTGGAATCACTAGGAACACAATCCTCATCTCCGTCACTTACAAAACTATCCCCACCAAAGCATCCATCTAGATTGGAATTGCGACACATGTTATCCATAGGGTTCTGCAACTCATTGAATTTATAAAAGGAGTCATTCTCATCCTGCTTCAAACCACTCTTACGATCTGGTCCATATGGTCCAAAAGTGACCTGAAGATGATCCAAGGGGTAAATGTGTTCTTTGCTGCCAGACAGTGGTGGAGCCAATGCTCCTTCCAGACTACTAGCATTATCACTGAAATTATCTTCATCATAACTATCCTGTTCCTCTCTTTCCTCTATGTCCTCTTCGTCATTAGAGGGAGGCCCTAGATTGCCCTCACGGCCTTTGTCAGGGCCACCACCTTCGTTGAAAAAGTACGACATGTCTTGAAATTGAGTATTCAGATGAGGTAATAGATGTTCAATAATTTCCATAAAGGTCGGCCGACTCTTGGGTTTTTTGGCCCAGCATCTCTGCATAAGATTAACCCTGTGTAAAGAAAATATTCAAAAATTCAACTCAGAAAATAATATTATGAATTTGCAATTTATGGATATGAAACTAAAGCACTACAGCTGCCATTTGCATCCATAACTCAGTATGTTTTTCTTTAAACTCAATGAAATACTGCATTTTGGATGCAAACAGCAGACATGTTATGTAATCTGTTGATGAAAATCCTTAGGGTGAATTTTTAGACTTCAAACACAAATTTTGTCTTTACTTTTATCAGATGTTTTGAGTCATGCAATGAGGAAAACAAACGATGAAAAAGGAAGTCAAAAATCTATACAAAAAATAAATGACAAAATGTTACATCTACTAATAAAGGATTTTACTTAACAAACAGAAACTGAAGTAATTGAAAATGCTCAGCTAATTCATAATCAAGCCCTAGAAAAAAGAATGAAGCACAAAATGAAATTAATGTATGTCACTTCATGTAGGTGTTTTTCTTTTTTCTTTTTTTAAAATGAATATTGCTGATATAAAAAATATATTTTAAAAATTACCTTCATGGACAATAAATGTACTATTATTACTATTATTATCCTTATCATCATCATCATCATCAGTATTATTCCTGTTACTACTAGAAAGAACCTGATTGAGAGCGAGGAATCTTTGAATCAACAGATGTACACAGTGCATGAATTTTACGCAGGATAGTTTATCTGATTCCAACGTAAGTCTAATCAAAACTCATTCTGATTTCATAAAACGCAATAAAGCCTTAAATAAAAATCTGATTAGGCTATGCACTAAAACATGTTACTTCATGCTTGTATGCCAAATTTGGTGTCACTAGGTGCCACAGTTTTTCTTGAAAGTGTCAATGCAAATTCAGTCCCATTTCTATTATGATCTATTATCATAAAGGAGAACAGTTGAAAATAGTCCATTATGATTGGTGGAGAGAGTAGCAAATAGTCCATTATGATTGGTGGAGAGCTTAGCAATAGTCCATTATGATTGGTGGAGAGATTAGCAATAGTCCATTATGATTGGTAGAGAAGGTAGCAATAGTCCATTATGATTGGTAGAGAAAGCAGCAATACGTGGATAAGGTAGGCTATCCCATAACACGCTCATTGTAATGTTATTTAAGGAGGCTACCCCATAACATGCTCATCGTAATGTTATTTAAGGTTCAATATGTCTCAAGCCGTGGAGACATATTGTATGTGTTTGTGTGCGTGGTAACCTTGGGTATCTTAGACAAAAAGAGGACAATATAGAGGTGTGAGATTTGACATTCTAACATGTACATATGTATCTGTATGAGATGAGTATGAGTATGAATGAAATAGGCTTCTCTCTAGCATTGCGTTTGTTTGAATTATTGCAAGCAAGGCTGCAAGGGGTCATCTAGTTATCAATATTACCATTATTGTAATCACTATAATCCAGTGAATTATTAATTTTAATAATTTTTAAGTTTCAATGTCAAGTACAGATAAGTAATGTGCATGACAATATGCAAGAATATATACATCGACATATAATTATAGATCAATATAAACATACATTTCATTAGGGCAGTGTTCTGGCATTTCCATAGTGTTGCCATTGGAAACAAATTTCACCACCTCATCATTGGAGAGGCCTTGGTAGGGCTGGGCTGCCAAAGTAACCATTTCCCACATAACAACCCCATATGACCTGAAAAAAGAAGTAAATTCAAGTTTATAAATACCACAATAGCTAAGCCACAAGAGAGTCATCAGTTAGATTTGACATGATGCCATAAACATTTGCATAACTCTTAATAGGTCGGATCAGTTTGGATGAGATGTAAAAAACCAAATACTTGAGACACAACCCTAACAGGATGGGGAAGGGGGTATGTATAGACACTGGTCCAAGAGAGCCATCTAACAGGTGAGGGACATTGTATATTGATATAGTGAAAGGTGCTCTTATTCCTAAGCAGTATAAAGAGAGAATTCAAAGAGGTCATTCACCATTGAAAAAAACAACAAGTTTAAATCATATGGTTGAAAAATACTCCGATTACAGAAAGACAGACAAGACTCACAAAAGAAAGTGAGATATTAAATGTCAGTGCTGAGTATAGGGATATCCCGTTATAATTTGAATCCCAAAACAATGGAATTACCTGCTTGAGCTAACAACGTTGATTGAAGACATGTTACTTTAGATATATTTAGAAACTTCCATCCAATCATATTCAAGATAATCAGCACTTTCAAAAGTGGGTGTGACAGGTTGAGGGAAAGTGACGTCTGAATTACAAAGGGGTAATACTTGAGAATTTGGTTGAAATTGTCTCTCGGCCCCTCTTTTGTATCTGGTGTTACGTATGCCGATGACTTTCTTTTGGGGCGGAGTTTGGCGGAGTTTCGATGATGTATCAAAATTGTAATTGCCATTGGCCAATCAAAGCAACGCATTATTGGTTGACTGCTCTATTCACCCATCAAATTCATCAATAATACAAGGTAACAAAAAGGATCATGCCTCCTAATTTTGGCAAAGGAGCGGGGTTTAATTGATTGTGTTTGGCATGAGCATCATTACTTTGATAAGAAGATCAGATTAGACAATGAGGTATCATTTGGCGTTGTTACCTTGCACTGCACCTGTCTGAGGAACAATAAACACACCAGCTTGCTATCACTTGTTACAATGCATTATTGTACTAAGTACACTTCACTTCGTGATCTTATCTTACATCACTGTGAAAATGGAGGATGAACATTGGAACACTGAGCTTCTTCATCTTGATGATCCCATCGTCAGGCCTGCTTATGTCAATGATACTAAATGGTTCTAATTTCGTTTGATCGTTGATTATGGTAAAGGAAATAAATTACTACTGATTATAAAAATATGAATGGAAAATAGATCTACTTAGCATCAATATAAACTGCTACCGGTAACTACAGTAAATACATACAAATCTTCCCACAACCAACAAGCGCTACTTCTTTTAATTATCAACTAACAACTCAATCAGCTGATTCTACTCGTCTACGGCGTGGACCCAGGCAACCACAAGCGTAACGGTCAGTTCACCTGAGGCTCAGTTGCTAGCCTAGCTACGCACTGAGGTGGGAGATCCCGTGCTATGCATGTTAAAGTGATACTAACCAGACGTCAGACATAGTTGTGAAGACCCCATCCCTCAATGATTCAGGTGCCATCCATCTGACTGGTAGCAAACCCTTTCCTCCTTTACGGTAATAATCTGTTTCATAGATATCTCTAGTCATCCCAAAATCTGTTAAAAAAAAATAATAAAATGGAAATTGAATTACAATATTCCTCAGTAGAGATGTCTCAATTCACATGGAACAAGCATAAGAATAAGACAATTAAAAAAATATATATATAGATGCCTACGATTATTTAGCTTCTAAAAATTCCAATGCTTTGAACTTACCTCCAATTTTGACTGTTTTATTCTCATCTACCATACAGTTCCTAGCAGCTAAGTCTCTATGAACAAATTTTTTCCCGGCAAGGTAGGCCATTCCATCGGCAATCTCTCCTGCCATTTGAAGGATTTCTGCTAGGCCAGGGGGGCTAACATCAAGCACGTTGTTCTGGGCAAGCTGGGTAAAGTGAAAGAAATTACTAATTGAAAAAGGAAATCTCAGTTTTAGCTTAACATTACAAATAAGAGGATAAAAGAATGAAATGAAGTAAAAGACTTTATATCTATTTTTCCATAAGATTTTCTAAAAATTGAAAAATTTATAACAGGGTACAGGTTAAGAACTGCAAGTTTGTATTCTTATCATGGTAGAAAGATCGAACCCATTGTGGGACAACTCAATTACTAACCTCCTCAGGGCGATGTTTCCTGAGATAGTTTTTCAAATCTCCCATAGCCATCAGCTCCATGATTACCAAAGCTGGCTGACCACTTGAAACCACACCAAGCAGTTTTACAACATGATAACAATCAAATGCTCTGCAAATGATGAATAGAAATTAAAAATGAAGGATTAATGAAACATTTATCATGATAATATCTCCTTAGTATATCTAAATACTTACTAGTCAGTAGTAAATAACAATTAAAAACTTGTAGTATATTATAGGATGACCCCAAGAGAGAAAGACAATATTCTTTCTCTCTTGGGGTCATCCTATAATATACTACAAGTTTTTAATTGTTATTATATATATACCCCATTGCCTCATACCCTTTATTTCTAGTCAGTAGTAAAGTAGAAAATATGATGACAAACCACTTTACAATTATATGTTATAGAGACATATATTTACCACATTAAAATTACACTGAAAACAAGGACATCATTTCATTTGACTTCCCCACTAGCCCTGAGAGAAAATCAGAATTCGAGGGAATAAATGAATGCATTTTGATAGCTATTTAAAAAAATAAAATATTACAGATATTACAATGAGAAAAAAATTGTTATCAAACTAATTTATAATTGTCTTGTGGCATATCATAAAAATATGATACTTTCAAACTCACTTCATAGTGGTTGCTTCTTTCAAAAACTCTCTCTTGTCATTGAAGCTGGCACGGTCATTCACAGTCTATTAAAAAAATCAAGGTCAGAGCATTACTGTCAGTGGCCTAATCATATTAGCTTATAATCATATGAAAACCTGAGTGTGACATGTAATATATTAACCCATAAGCAGCGTGTTGTGCGGGATTGCCTGTTGTCACCCGCTAGTAATTTAACCCGGTATACTCCTTATAAGTGTAGAATCAGTTCCTTCATGCAGTCAACATCCGCCATTTCTATAAGTAGAAGAGTGCTACTTTTTTTCTCGCTTTCCGTTTGACAATCGAAGCATTCTTTGTCTTGTTATGATTTTTTGAAAATGGCGTTCAATTTGCTCTCGCAACTGTTCAATAGATCTCCAATTCGCAAAAATGATGAAGTTGAAACAATACCCTGATAATGACAATGGTGATGAAATGGACACCGAGAGTGACTTAGATCTTGATAGAGAAGATAATAGAGATCTAGATTCATCTGACGACGACAATGGAACAGCTAGATCTAGTCCTAATGGGGGCCTCATTGAAACAGACCAGGCAAATAACAAATTGCGTATCTAAATTGAGTTAGGCATTTTTTTTTTCAGCATCCCACAATTTTGTCATGTCTGTTGTGTCTATACCATCTGAAAGTGAATTTATTTGTCAATTTTTTAGTATTTAAATGATCTCTGTAACTTGTTTTGTTCCAAAGTTATGTTAAATTTTGTGAAATGCGTTAGTTATGAGTTATGCCCCTTACGTCAGGCTTCTAAGGGTGGAAATTATGAGCAGGGCCAGCCCTTTAAGGGTTAAAATCATTGACTTTAATCATATAAAAACCTGAGTGTGACATGTAGTAATATGTTAAAATAATTGACTTTTTTCTGACTTCTTCTTCTTTTAACTTTTCCTACTAGGGGCTGTTACAGCGGATCAACCTTCTCCATATCCCTCTCTCGTAATCCAGTTGACACCATATCTTCCTTTATTCAATCAATATACCTTCTCTTTGGTCTTCCTCTTCTCCTCCTACTAAGTATTTCCATCCTTAACATTCTTTTGCCGATGTGTTCTTCCTTCCTCCTCTGGACATGCCTAAACCATCTTAATCTCGACTTAAAACTCCAAATTGCAGTTTATTCCATGACCTTACAGCTTTACAAAAGAAAGTGTGCTATCTTTTAGGAGCAAGATGGTTCAAACTATGGCTGACTGGGTACCTAGCTATTCTGAAACATACATATTGATAGATATTAACTGGGATCTAAATATGTACATACTTATTTTCTTTTCTGGAGGGAAGGTCAAAAATAAAAGTTGGTTTTAGTTGTATGTCATTAAAACAAATTATTCATGGTCTGCAGTTTATGAAACCGAAGAGAAGAAAACCCCATCTTGACTCACCTTTACAGCCACCTTAATCTCTTTCTCTCGATCCTCTTCACAAAGACCAATGGCTGTTCCCTCGTATACCATACCAAAGGATCCTTGTCCAAGTTCCCTGACCAATTTGATTTTGTCTCTGTCTACCTCCCAGCTATCCATAGTGTATGCTAAGAATTTATGTGGGAGTGAGAGGGGAAGAGAAAGAAAAAAATTTAATTTCAAACGTACGACACAAATCAAAGAAGGGATTAAAACAAAAGATTTCATGGCTTTTGGGGCTCAAAACACTCAGCCAATAAATGAAAGAAACTTTGCAAAAATAATAATAATAATGATAATTAAAAGCAAACAAACAGCACTAGTCACAATCAGACTTACTTGGTTCTGCTGATATGTAATTCCTATTATCAGAAATCACTGTCATATCTTCATGTCGGAATCTGGAAATAGGAGTAGGACAATAAACAATTTTTTCGTTCAAAGATCTAATCTTAATTGATAAGAAGATAATCAACAAACAAAAAATGTACTTTATAAGGAGTCATAAAATATCAAATAAAGATGTAACAATTAAAGATATGAATTACTTTGATAATAATAAAATGAATCTCCTTTTGTATTGAGGAAAATTTGCCATAACTTACCTATTTTTAGCAACAAACCAAACCACTACTACAATGGTCAGGAGGATGGCTGGGATGACCACAATCAAAGTAATGATGATAATGTAGTTAGACTTGTCTTCCCCTGCAAAACCAAATGGGTACATGATATCTAAACAAAATATTTTAACAGTGAATAGAGGTTGGACATAAAAATCAAATGATGGGATATACAAACATACATCCAAAACATAATAATATTCCTATGAGGATCCAACTTGTGCAGAAAAAATACTCATTAATTCTGGGACTATTTTTGCTAGAAGCCTGGAAATTTTCTGCCACTAAGGAGAAAAACTCTTCCTAAAATGGTTAGATTTCTATAGACAAAAATGTGCCAATGTTGACTAAGCTTAGTACTAAAAGCTTCGGAGTACTAAGCCTCACAACCATATAAAAGCTCTTGCAGGTCTTCTTTTAAAAAAAAAAACATTCCTTCTGTTATCTTAATTAATGTACCCCATCACTAGTTTTAAAAATATACCTATAAAATCATAATTTACCCACCTGGAGGGTTTGGAACAATGAAAAAATGCTCGCTTGTTTTGGATGAATTGCCGGCCAAGGAAACAGCATTGATCTGGAAAGTCCAATTACCAGGCTCCGAAATTTCTAGACGGCAACCATTGTACAACCTGTACACACTTTGATTGATGCAAATCTGCTCCGGGATAACCTGTTGCGGTAAAAAATAAATGGATGAAGAGATTGATGAGTGAATGAAACAAATTTATAGAAGAATTGTATATTCCATAAGCAAAATAATTTTGTTAAACTCGGTTGACGAAATCATTGATGTAGGTCCTCTGGAGCCAAAATGAAGGGGCGAAGAGCATTTTTCTTTGATCTGAATATTCATGGGACTTGAATCATCCAATCAAGACGTCAGAAATTATCACTCTCACCTCTTCTCACCATTTTACACTTTAATACCAACTGTTACCCTTTTGTAAAAATCACGCATTTAAGGCAGCGGCAAGGGGGCATCTAGGATCTTTGATCTGCGCGCGTGACCGAGGGATGCTCTGAAACTTGCGGCTGGTTCCATGGGCTGAATCACACCGTTACAAGACTTTTCACGCCTAAAATGGACTGGAGCATGAGCGGGCGCAACTAATTTGAATATCAATGGAAAATTCTCCTTGGTGGTGGACATCGAAAATCTGGGACAATCACATTAAAACAATCTCGTAAAGTTTACCAAACTTATTTTGCATACAAACACTGAAGAGAGAAAAACAAAAATGTTAATTCAATTATCTGCCCTACGATAAAGAACACTGGCCTACTTTATGATAGATCATCATGAATTATATGAGCATTTTAAGAGCTGACAACACTGAGCAACTTATTAGGTGCCCTCAAAAAACAAAAAACAAAAACATTGAGAAAATTAGAATATATAAAATAATTAAAGAAAAAGACATACAAATCAATTCATTCATGCAAAAGAAAAACTTTGAAAGAAATACTGAAGATATAACAGACAGCTTCAATCACTCTGATAACCAAAACACTTACAATTTGCTGACTGCCACGAGTTCTTTTATAAAAAAGGGTGTACATCAAAATGATCCCATTGGGATTTTTTGGTGGATCCCATTTGATTAGAATGTCACCAGTGGTGTTGGTTATCCTCTCAACACTTATGCTCGACTCATTGATCATGTCCAGTTTCCCTTGAATGTGAAAAAAATGAACCACATAAAAAATGACTTCTTTAAAATTGCAAGTTTTTTATGTTATAATTTAACTTGGATTTGCTACTAATCCTCCTGCATTTAAAAAAATTTCTTCACCTTTTTAATTTTCTCGTTTTATGCTGTTGCTTTTTAAATTGAGGATACCTTTGTCCTAATTAAGGCTATTTATTGTCAATATCATATAACTTTTCATTGAGATTTCCTTTCTATGGAAAAAAATCTTTAACAATTAGCAACATCATACCCCCCTCCCCTTTCCACACACACACAAAAAAAAACAACAAAGAAAAAACAACAACAAACAAACAAACAACAACAACAACACCAGAAATTATCTGTAACATTGATCTAACAAAGAGAGCTTTCGATGCTTTAGACTAAAGTAGCCTTCTAATTTGCTTGATTTTTCTTCCTACAATAGCATCAAAACTATGCGAAGACCACATACAAACAGCCTTTGTTCTTCCAGCAGTAATTGCTCTATTACTGCAAAGCTTTGCCGTCTTGTTTGTCTTCTCGTCTGTTACAGAATCTTGACAAGCCTGGATCTAAGAAATTTAAAAAGCACAAATGTTAAAGTCATTGACCAAAGCACATAGACTATTAAACAAACACATGATTCAGTCAAAAATAATAATATTTAGAGATCCTCAAATGTAGCTTATTATATGAAAGAAAATATTTCTATGTTTATTTCTTTTTTTCTTCTCAAAATTTAACTTCTAATTGCTTGATGATCTAAACATATTTGTGTGTGTGTGTGTGTGCGCGCGCGCGCGTGTGTGTGTGTGTTAAATTGCCCATGCCTTACTGTGTTTCACACACAAATTATATCAAATGTAAAGACTAAGATTTGCAACAGGATGGACTTCATCAACTGTAAATTGTTGTTCTTCGTAATAATAACATAGAATTCAGCAAAGCAGGCCTTTAAGTGGCAATTAGTTTCTTGCTTCCAAGCCTTTACTAAGATAGAAAGCTTTGGAACCCTTGACCAAGCAATGGGAATAACAAAAAATTGTCATCACAATGCAAATGGGAAAAAAGTAAAAAGTAGACAGGTCTATCTATACTGTCTTTGCTTTAAACGAGAAACAAACCTCTAATATCCCAAACTATAATATATATATTATTAAAACAGGGAAATAAAGAAATGAGAAAGGCAAGATGCTCCACGTAATCTATGACTTTAAAAAAAATTAAGTGTGTAGGACTATCTTCAAAATCCTGTAGGTAGCTTGTAAATGCAAACTAAGACGGAGGTTATGACTTTATAGATGAGATGAAAAGATAATTTTTAAACAGGTGTTTACCTCAATGATGTATTCCACAAAAGGCTCTAAGTTACTCAGGACAGCCTCTGTCTCATACACCTCCATGTCCCCGACTAAATATTCATCATAGTTTCTACTCCTGTTCTGGGGCTTTGTAGGACGATTTTTTTCATTCAATTTGTCCATCAAATCATAAGAGGTTTCCTTAGACTTCTTTTCTCCAATATGGTTGAGTCCTTGATCTGCTAGCTCAGTGAGTGTAGGCATGCCATCAATACCAGCCAACACTTCTTCTGGTAGCCTTGAATGTCTAATATTATATAAAAACAATTAAAATTTAAAAGAAAATTCTCATCAAATGAAGAAAGTTTTCAATAATCAAGTAAATGGTGAGATGTAGCTGTAAATTTGATAAAATAAGTGCATGGGATCTCTTCTACATTACCCTTACACAATTTTCAATTCACAATTCTACCCTTTAACAAAATGATATTCTTGCCCCTTTATTTTACACTCACATTGTGATATTTCCAAGTAAAATAATAATAATAATAATAATAATAATAATAATAATAATAATAATAATAATAATAATAACAATAACAATAATAA
>JASKDV010076799.1:0-15188 GCA_032466395.1 Aegires albopunctatus | reverse complement strand
ACCAATCTGCAGCAATATATATATACTAAGTACGATTTGACCAATCTGCAGCAATATATATATACTAAGTACGATTTGACCAATCTGCAGCAATATATATATACTAAGTACGATTTTGGTTAATGAAATGTTGGCAGTTATGACAATGTAATAGCACATATGTATTACCATGTAATCGACCAGAGCTGTGCATAATTGGCGCCGGTATAACCTGCTCTATTTTTAAAATACAGTGGTTCATTCAAAATATATATCTACTAGCCGAAAAAACTCCTTTATGGGAGTACATTGTTTTTTGCGGCTGCAGTTTGCCATACCGGTATTATTCTAAAGGGCGTGAGCATAGAGACGCAGGTAAACAAATCTGTTCTAGTTAGTTTTTTTAGATTTATTTGAATCAAAGATCAGCCAACTGATATATTGTAAAAGACGACGCCATCGTCTCAAATGGAAAAGGTGAAGTCAATGGTCAACGAAATAAAATGTGAATCCAGTACTCGCGAGTAGAATGGAACTCTCTTTATAATGAAAATGTGAGAGGCAGCATTGCTGTCAAATGAACACATTTTAAAGGAAACTTTTCAAAAATGTTGGTTCACACGGAGATGGTTTTTATACTAAATGAAAAAAAAATAAATTTGATGTAACTTAAATCCAATGTGCCTACCACAATCTCTGACCTATAAGAAAAATGACCGTCTTTTAATGTCCATTCTTCTCGCTATTGTTTCTGAGATTTGGGCGAACAAATATATCCCTGACCGACCAATCACATTGGTTAATTTTCTGTCGTCGGGCTTCCTCGTTTATCTTTATGGATAAAACTTCAGTTACCGTACCTTTTTCTTTTAAAGAGGAAGAATCAAGAATATTACTTTACACTGATGAAATATCGACTTATTAATCATTAATGATTCTGGCTGTGTTATTATGTCAAAATTTAAATAATGATGTTTGGTTCTTAGAACACATTTGTTTTTCATGTATGCCGAATTTGGTGATTCTAAGTGATGAAGTTTTCCTTAACATTGTCGATGTATTTACGACCTTGATTTTATCGTCATATGATTCATTGATGTCATTTCTTCTCTTCTCATCACAGCATTCTAACCATCGTGTGATCACGTGCCATTCTAGTGACAGTCTCCAAAACGTATTGTACAGCATAGTCAAAGCAGAGGTAGGTTGGAAATAACGTTACGACCACTGGTTCACGATGAAATCTCTTCTCTACTTGGTTAAAGGCGCTTGTAATTTCAGTTATACCTTGAAGGCAGATGCCAAATTGAATATAGAAATAAAGTCATACTGTTTATGATCTTTTTATTTATTTATTTTTTTAAATTTATTGGACGACCCTGTAGTTCTAGAGTTCACTTTTCTTTGGTTTTCTGTCCTATACTTCTAAACGCCACAGGTCTTTATTGAGAAATGCCACAGGCCTATAATAATTAGTCTCAGACCAGCGCCATGCAAACACAGAAGAAACTCTTCAGCCATAACTTGAGTGCAGAGACCCTGATTTCCATTTACCTCCTCTAGTTCTATGACATAGGAAACCTGGAGAGATTTTTACATTCCAGCCAATGAACTAATCAGCCTGATTTTGTGACTTCATAACATAAATTCACTGATAAAGTGACGCTATTCACAGACTTTGCTTCAACACACCACAAGACTACCTAGATCTTTTATATAGGAGATTAAAAATCTGACAGTCTTAGCTTTTCTTGGGTAAATTGCCGTATCCACGTGTTAGGAGTCAACGTATTGATTGATTTATTTCAGGTCCACAGGCTAGTGGTTGTTGATGAGAATGAAAGCGTTGAGGGAATTGTTTCCTTGTCAGATCTACTCAACTACACCATCTTGAGGCCAATGGGTAAGGTTGTGTGTTTTGGTCATGCTGCTTTGCTTTAGGGCTTGGTTTTGTTTTTAATTAAACACACTATCTGTTGGAATGGTGTAACTGGCCACATTTTCTATAGACAACCTACTCTTGTTAAGTACAGGACTTCAAACCAGTAGGATAAAATTATACTAAGTACGATTTGACCAATCCAAAAAAAAAAAAACATGATTGAAAATCTTATCAGTTTCATCTTGGGTGAACAATTCAGCTCAGTCCCCTCCTTCCCATTGACTCTAGGCTTGAATCAGCTATGATGAACAATTTTCTGGGAACGGATTTTGTTTTTATTCACTCTTACTTCTACTCCAGACCTCCCTAGTATAACAGAAAATCTGTAATCATGACAGAAAACACATTCAGGGCAAACCAAATGACAGAATTACAAATAATGACGGTAAAATACAGATTTTTGAGAAATAAAATTTGACTATGGGATCACTTTAAATCTACTTTTAGACTTGTATTTTAGACGTTTCTGGAAGCCGACATTTAAGGTGCAAAGTTTAGATATCCAGATATCCATGTAGGTCTAGAATTTTAAAAAATTTAAACATGGAACCTTCCTTGAAGAAGGAAAGTGTCACAAGCACTTGAAGTTCTAAGACAACTTTCATTATTTACACAACCATTATAGGAATTTTATATTTTTTTGCAAAGTAACCGCTTCATTACAGACATTTCTCTGTCAAATTACAAAAAAATTATGAAGTCATTACAGAAATTAGAATTTCTGTCTACGGAGGTCTGCTTCTCTTAGCATTCCCTAATCAGGACAATTCTGTAATCCGAAAAAATCGCCGGGACCGTGGGTGTTGGGATTAGAGAGACCAGACTGTTTAAAGTCTGACATTTTCCCAAATGTTGCTAAAGTCTTTCAAATTCTTTTATTATTTTCCTCATTCACATTCCTTACCATCGTTACTGATCTTGCTTTTGAAGTAAGTAAATGAGCTGGAGTTAGTTTTTTTTAACGATAACATAACTCAATCCTCTACGTGCCAGTAGACACATAAGGCACGGACATGATCCTTCCACAGTGGCCTGTCTCTTGCTAACCTCTACGTGCCAGTAGACACACAAGGCACGGACATGATCCTTCCACAGTGGCCTGTCTCTTGCTATCTTTCATGCTCCTTCCCAGGAAGGCCATCTCTCTTCGTTCCTTTCCTTCTCCACCATCCTCCTCCATGTTGTTTTTTGCCGTTCTCTTCCTCTCCTTCCTTCTGGTGTCCAACCTGGGGCAGCACAGTCACTACTCGGATGTTTCCTTTTTTTTACGATAACTTCCATCTGTTCTAATTACGAAATGCGAGAGGAAGGAGGAGTGAAAGTGGGTGAAGTGTTACAATCAAGTTTGTCATTCTCCTTTTTCCTTTTTTTTTTTTTTCGTTTCAGAGTTAATGCTTGCAGAGGAAGATTCTACAATATCGGTAGAAGATAATGAATTGAAGACGTCATCGTCCTGATGAAGCCATAATAAATCATACTTAACGGACCCAAGCTGATAACAAGAGAGACGCGAGCGTTTGATAACTGCATTCGCCATGTAGCAGGCCTGTCTGTGTGTGAGAGAGAGAGAGAGAGATGCTCTTCCACATTTAGTTGAGAGACTTTTGACGTTGCATCAGGCTGCCTGCAAAGTGATTCCAATTTCTCCACGAGGAATTAATTTGCTAGTTCTTTCCGTCGTCCAGGCAATTGGCGTGTCGACATGGAAATTTCATCGTGGTTATTTTCTGGGAATTGTATGAGATATGAGTTGTGTAGTATAACGTTTTGTTTTGCCGTGATTAAAAGCATGGGACACTTTATGGCAGAGTATATATAGAAATATATTCATTTTTAAAAATTTTCAAATATTATTATTATTAAAAACCAGGCTTGCATCAAGCTGTCTTTCCACACGGTGCCAGAAAAACTAATAATCATAACAACTAAAAAACTTTTTAAAAAACCAAGCCAGATCGTTAACGTGAACGTGAGGGTTTTCACGAATTGCTTCACGCTTTCCTCAGCATGACTCTTCTCTTAAAGATCTTAATCAATCCCGATTTCATTCTCTTATACAGTGAATGCAGTCAGCATGATCTCCTGGGCATAATATGCGGATACATGACGTAATGGATGATTTTCTTATGTTGAAGTTAAAGGTTTAGCAAATGCTATGTTGAAATATTCTAGATGAAATTGATTCTTGAATACATTCGTTCCATTTATGTATAATTTTTTTTTTTTTTATATTTGTTGATTTCAGAAATTTCTATTTTCTATATTTTGTTCAAATACTTCATACGAGTCAGTTGCATAGACGACGTTGGCTGAAAATAATTCTAGTCTTTTCACGTCTGGATTTTTCATTCCATGTTTTAATTAGCTAGTAATAAGTAATTGAATAGTCTTTGGGAAAAGGGATGAGGGGAGTTATTGGTACAGATGTTCTCTCGTAGTTCCTAGTATCTTCATGACACTTGGCCAGTCAAAACATTTTTTCAAAGAAATTGTATTTGTGTGTTTCCCTAAACTGATATTCTAGAATTAAAGTCCCTTTATGTTCATAATTCTTATTGAAATGTCAAATTCACCAAAAGTCGTCATGGTTTTTAGGCTGTATTTCTAGCTTTACCCTTTAACCCCGTCCTCTACCCCACGTACGTGCCCATGGGCACCCCTTCCCCCTCCCAAGGCATCTGAATTTAATATATTAAATATATATAACAGGGCGCAGGCTCCTTAGTTTACCTTTCTGGAAGGCAGTTGCCAAAGTTGAATCTGATTGGTCAAGTCTCACTGCGTTTTCGAAGCCCGTAATTAAGAGATGTCTACCACGCTGCTTAAGCAAGTGTTACGATCGCTAGGATTATCATGGTTCCTGGCAGTGTTACAGGCTCAAAAGGTTAAGAGATATGCAATAGGCTTCACCCTAAAAGAGCGTTGTAGTTGTAGCTACACATGAATTAGAAGATGAATGTCGATGTTAGCGATGCAATGATGTCCTAGCTGGGTGGTTGTAGTGGTATCATCCGTGAGTGATGTGTAAATAGAGTTGTTGTAGAAAGGGAAAGCTGGTCATCTTTGTAACCAGTTGTCCTTGTCAGCCCTGATAGTGTTAAAGTTATCGTAGGAAGATGACGTGCTTATGAATTTGATGATTGATGACTTTTTTTTGTCCATTGATGTAAATATATAAAGAATTTTGTGGTAACCCTTGTATCATAGAAGAAAACAATTTGCATAAAGGAAGTGTCAATTGCGACTGAGTAGTATCAAAAGTGGCCGAGTGGAATGGGAGCTACTTCGAACTTCTCATTTAGTCACAAATCAAACCGGAGAGAGTTCTAATAATCAAGATCCAAAACGTTACCTCGAGTAGACCCAACCAAATACGATATAGAAAGAAAACTTAATAAAAGGACGGAAGATAATAACTTTGGACGTTTCAGAGATTTAAAATTGAGTCACAATGATTAGACCGGTCTAGTCTTGATCTAGACTCTATAATCACTATCAGAGTGCAACCAGACAGCATCTGAATCCAACACAGTTAGAAATAACAATTCAACAAACGGAACAGTTTTATGCTTGTCAGTTGAGATTGTAAACAACTTTGATCTAGTTTAATGAAAGGTAACTTGCTCTAGTGATTGTATTTCTTTGCTGAGCATCAAATTTCTCTCACTCCTTCCCCCTTTCTTTCACTCCCCCCCCTCACACACACTCTCTAGACAGACTAGCCTGACACAAACACAGACCACTTTACTTACTGTATAAGTAACACAACATATGCCAACACCTTACCACTTGTGAGGGGGGGCGGATAGCTCAGTGGTTAGGGCACTCGACTACCACAAGGTCCCTGGTTCAAACCCGTGCAGGCTTGAATTTATCTTATTTTATCTGAGCTCGGCATCAGTTGTCAGTCATTTTGACTCACTCCGTCGCAATTGACTCTACCATGAATGACTATATCTATAAATATATTATATTATAAAACGTTGGATGGGAAAAATGATATATAAATGGCATACATCATTGAAACTTTTTTTTGTTTAATTTTACTTTTTCCTTTGGACGACATCACATATCCCCGATCTCATCAAGTTCTAATTGGATTCCAAACGCATTCTGGAGGCAAAGATTACCGGTTTGGAAGTCGTTATGGTCTATCCCAATTTAATGAACCCTGTGAAATATTCTGACATTAATTTGGGAGTCAGTAGTTTTACTGTGAATCATTCTTGTCAAATTTTGTAATTTTCCTTTGTCATTGTCAAACTTGGCGATATTATCGTCGTCCAGTCCTTGCCTCGAGACTGGTCCATTTGCTTGTTGGATTGTTCCTGAGCAAGAAAAAGCTGTGAAAAAAACCCACAAAAAAACCCAACTCGCAAATCATGTACGTAGGTGATTTTAGGATGCAATGAGAAGCCAATTATCTCTTTGCTGTTGAGCATGTTTGTGTGCGCTTGCTTGCGTTGCATTGTGAGGAAATCTTTCTGAGTGCCACAAAAACCAATAAGTTGATTTGAGTATAACTGTACTGTAACCAATAGAAATGAACACCTTAGTTGATTTCAGAATTGTCATTAGGTGCTCAGATAGTCATAGCCTTCTTCTTTTTTTTCCTCCTTTTTTTCTTTAAAGAAGTGTTTTTACTTTTGACAATTTGATGAGCAGTGAGGAAGAGTTTAAAAGGCTTTTAAAGTTTTCACATCCTTTGTTATATTATGAATTTACTTTACTCGTTGTATTATGATATATATAATAATATTGTGTTCAAGTTTTGGATTTTCCCTTTAGATATGGACATTTAGATTTTCGTTTTTTGAATTGAATGTGTGAATATTACAACAAAAAACGAGCAAACAAAACAATCAAGCAAATGGAGCCCAGACAGCTACTGTTATTTAAAGATTCAGTTTTGTGGAATCCCATATCTCTCTCATAATGTCCTCTTTATTATCATCATCATTATCGATTGTCATCATTATTATTTAAAAATAAGACTTTAATTTCCCCAGGTTGTGATTGGTTTCCATTCTCGTTGTTCACTCACGTATTATAACACTAAATACAGAAAAGGAAATCAAAGATACCATATGTAACGTATTGTAATCTGTGCGTACTTTGCTACTTGTAAATAATTCAATTCTATTTCTGTACGAGTTTGTACGAAGAATGGGGCTGGGAGTCCTCCCATTGGTTATTGTTGTTGTTGCATTTTTCAGCATTTTGTGGTTCACCCTTCATCAGATTTATAGCGAGATGAGGTTGGAAAGAATTTTGGATGTTTGTTGTTTTTTTTCCCCCCTGTTTGTGAGAAGGATATCTGAAAATGTGCGAGGTTTGAGGTTTATATGCCACGTATATACGGACTTCATTCATCTCAAGGGAAAATCTTTTGTTGTTAGTTTCATTCTGGGAATAATATGATTTGTTGATTATTGACATGGAGAGAATAACTATTTTACATTATAGCTAACAATTTCAATAAACAAATGAGAAGAATTTTGGAAAGTTTGTTGATTTTCCTTACAGAGTGATGTAACCCCCTCCCTCCCCCTCGCTTGAAACCAATTTCTTCTACTACTCTCCCCCCCAAAAACTGAAGACCAGAAATGTTCTCTCACAGCATTTTTATTTATTATTATTTTTATTTACAGTTTGCTGCAGTCAATATGTCCAAGGCAAAAAGGAAACAATAGTCAACACAATTGATCAATTTGAGCATCTTCATCTGAATGCTTTGACAAAATGAAACTAAAGAGATTGCGTAGTTTGCTACTGTGCCCATATGTGAAATAAATTTTGGTGAACTCAATTGACGCAAATCCTCTGGAGCATTCTATCTTTGATCTGAATATTCATGAGACTTGAATCATCCAATCATGAAGTTCTCACTTAAACGTTAACATCGCACATTTGCGTTAAAATCAGTACAGAGGTACAAGATGCTTGGAAACCATGGCCTTTACGAGAGACTTGAGTAGACTGGAACACCAGCATATAGATGATAACCTTGGAAAAATGCGTAAACCGAGTTTAAAGAAATTTATTTTTCATATGGGCACTGGATGATGATAAAATGAAATGTAAATTCTTCCTGGTAATTGGACCAGACCGACCTTTTCAATTACCCTAAATTCTAGTTTTCCATCACTCAAAGAGAATTTTGAAAATTGTGTTGGCATATGGATACACCTATCCAACAATTTATATAGCAAAGAAACACCGCCATATAATCAAAACAAACAGCTTGTTTAGACAAAGCGCTCCACTTTGCTATGAATTAGTACCAGTTCATCAGAACAAATAATGAATGGAGCTATAAAAAACAAATATTGTCGCTGTCATCCTATAATCGTATAACTGCATATTTTATGATTTTCGTTTCGTGGCATTTTTAAACGGAGATAAAATTGGCCAATAGAAAGAAATGCCCATTTTCTTGCATGATCTAATTGTATAAGATATGATAGTTTACAGAATGACGAGGACAATAGGAATCAGCAGCTATTCTTTGGACAGATTCTTAAAATATCTTAAGACTCGAAACCTGTTAGGCTTTATATATTTATATCCATACCTGGAAGCAACAATTCAACAAATTGCATTTATCGATTTGTTGTAGCCAGGTATCGATATAATGATGATGCCATGGCCCTCTTGTTCAGAAGTGGGATCTACTACAGTGCAGTCCACATAAGATAAACTCGCTTAAGATAAATTCTCGTTTAAAATAAACATTTCATCCGGTCCCGATTTTTTCCTTATATAAGTCAACTAATCAAAGTCCGGTTAAGATAAACTTAAATTGATCTCGATCCACTTAAAATAAACTTTTCTCTGCCACAGTGGCATTCTTTCCTCAACCTCATGCATCAAACCTGACCCATATCAGATGCACACACGCAGGATCGTTTCACAATGACTCACCTTTGCTGTCCGCACCACGATAGGATGGGAGAAAGGGGCACGCATGAAGCATCTCTGCCAACGCGATACTCCAGTACTAGAGTATCGTGTTGATCTGTGCCTTTCTCTCTCTTTCTTTGTCTAGCCTACTGTGTTACACTTACTTTTCATTCTTCACTCTACGACGTTACCAGTTTGGATCTCAGTTTTAGTACATCTAGATCTTCGCTAGTCTATCGCAATAACGAGCATTAACTATAACAGAAACAAACGAGTCACAAGAAGACAACATTGAGCCTGGAAACTAAAATGCAGCTTCTCAAGGATGTGGATGGCAAGTCAATGAAGCAGAATGAAATTGCCGTGAAATACAGGGTGTTCTAAGTTTCAATTAAAAGTTTGTTTCCCTTAAAAATGGATAAGATAAACCTTGCATTAGATAAACTTTTTATCTCGTCCCAAGGAGTGTATCTTAAGCGGACTGCACTGTAAGTAGATTATATTGATAAAAGTAGTAGAATCTAGGGGACATTACTCTCATTTTGAAACATAAACACAGTTCCATGATAATAGAAGAGCAGCACAATGTTTGATTGGGAATATTGAAAAAAAATAAAAATTGTTTAAATAGTTCAGAACACTGAAAGTTGACCATGACCATCATCTAAATGCTTTAAAATAAAACAGGATGCAAACCACGGTCTCTTGGAAACGTAATCTTTGGCAACAAATCAAGGAATATGATTGGAGAGACATGCAAAGATCTGGAAAAAAATGGACAGCTTAGTAGTAGTTGTTTTTGCAGCAAATTGGACATTAAATTCATTAGTTCACAGCAATAGAATAAAGAAATACAACCATTTACAGATTTATTCATAAATTTTTTTATAATCAATTATGAGGAGAACGTCGTAAGACTTTCCCTTCGTCCTCTCCCCCCTGCCCTTTCTAAACAAAACAAAAACAAATAGAGGGACAAGAGAGGAAAGAAAAACATCCTCCCAGCAACAAAATGACAGTGTTTCAATATTCAGCAAGAATAATATGCCAGTCAATATCAATAATAACGACTGATAATTTAAATATTTAAAAATAATAATAAAAGCCAAACTATTTATTAAATCTCACAACGTTAAAGTTACATTAAAAAGCTGATTATCAGACGTGTCCAAGATGGTGGAACATTTCTTGAAGTAGATTGCGTTGAATAGGCAGGGCTGCATTAAAAACGGGCCCATCAGGCATGACATTGACATTACCAACAATCTTAATTGATTGGAATTCTGCCATTTTCAAATGAAAGGCAGAATTAATAACGAATCAAATAAATCAACAAATTGTAATGATTGACAACAGATGAAGCCATTTCGTTTTGACAACAATATTTTCATATTATTAACATTTTATAATATATATTTGGAACGATAAGTTTTATTAAAAGTAAAATCTGATATTGTGTGTACCAATGCGTATATCACAAATGGGGTTTTTGTCTGACAGTGACAGGAAAAAGATGTGAGCTGATTGGTCTTAAATAATTTATTTCACTACAATGTAAACATCATGAAAATAATGATGATGATCAATAATAATAATAATAATGGTAGTTATTGATTAGTCAAGCTTGTGAAAGCCGCTCACTCAAACAAACTATGAATTAGTATTACCGTAAAGTGAATCATCACCTAGAGACTCATCTCTCCGAATGGCACAGGTGAGAGTTATATTAACATGTGAACCCACCTGTTTGATAAACAAGTCTCCTGATCTCTTAACTGAAGTTTAACCATCGTCAATATCTCCACCTCATTTCTAGTCAATAGAACCTTATTTGTAATGGTGTCGATAGTGACTATCGTTCCAATTCACAGTATCTCTGACCAGAAATGTATCAGGCCAAATAATTTATTATCTCCATTACTGATAGTAAACTGCAAGAACTAGACTGCAGTGTTTATATATATACCTTTAAATCTAAAATTACTTCTTTTGGTCTTATATAAATGAATCGTATATTTTAAATCTCCCTCTTGTTTCCAAAATCTCACTCAATCATTTGGCCAGTCTCCTTACACTAGTCAAGCTGGCCCAGCGGAAAATTGAGACCACATGATGCAATTTTTACCAGTACTAGTACTAGCAATTCTTTTGCAATTTTGGTTACATGTATTTTTTGTGATATAAGCGCCACCCAAGCAAGAAAAAGTCCAATTTTACTACAATTTTTGCTATTTCTGGGCGCAATTTTTAGACTTTTCAAATGCAATATTCCACAGGGCCAGGTCAAGAGGGGCAAGTCCTTTGACTCAAATTTTTGATAATTTATTTAACTTGTACAACCTTCCTTCCATTAAATTCACAAAAATTGTAACAAATACACAAACGTGTAAAGTAATGTTTGAAGGGGGTAAAAGAAGAGGTGCGTGATGCTTCATATGGTGGTGATTCATTTAAAAAAGTCATTGAGGAAGATTAACCCTATATCATCACCACACAAAAAGCAACCTGCCTTCATAGGACGAATATCGCTACATTTCATCAAATGGTATTCGTCCTTTTGTCCCATGGGGAGGACAGTAAGCAAAGTTACTTTCATAATCAAATCACCAAATGAATTTAAATAAATTAATTAAAGAACAAAAAAAAAAAAATCATTAAAACAGGAACCATTCTTTTCACCCGACTTTCTTATCCTCGTTAAATAAATTAAATATATTGATCAAGTGTATGTGTATGATTAACCTGAGATAAAATTGCAGATTTAACTTGAAAAATGATTTTGATATGGAATATATCTATATATTGTTGTATGTAGATCTGATCTAGTATTGATGTTAAAGCGGGTCATAATAATTTAAATATTAAGAGAGGAAGAAAACATCTAAAGGAATACAAATAATTTTCTTTATCTTTATCAACCATACAAATTTCCATTTAGGATAATAAAGTGTATCTCATCTATCTCATCTCATCTCATCTCATCTTATCTTATCTTACACGCAATATCCTCATATCATAATTGGTTTTCACACACAAATGTTTCTTGAACAAAATATTTTTTAAAATAATTAATTCAAACTTTCTCAATGAAGACGGATGATTAATTAATGAGCGACTAATTATTGATTCGGAAATGGGTCTGAGCATGGATTCATAATTAGGCTAAAATCAGAATCTACACGCAGGCACAAATAAAGTAAGGCAAAAAGTATTTATTTCAATTTCTGGGGGTTTCAGACGAAGTTACAAAGTTTAAGAAAATATTTAGGTCTTCTTTAATCATCAATAAATACGATAAGGCTAATTTGATATTTTCATGATGAACCATCATTAAAGAATGCTAACATTTCATTACAATGTTTTATAAAGGCAAAATGGAAACAATCAAAATAAAAACAAAAAAAAACTAGATTAAAGCAGGAAAAAACGCATAGTAGAATTCTATACTTCCCATGAAAAACCTATAGTAGAATTCTATACTTCCCATGAAAAACCTATAGTAGAATTCTATACTTCCCATGAAAAACCCAAAGTAGAATTCTATACTTCCCATGAAAAACCCAAAGTAGAATTCTATACTTCCCATGAAAATCCCATAGTAGAAATCTATACTTCCCATGAAAAACCCATAGTAGAATTCCATACTATCCATAAAAAAACAAATACACTTGTAGTTCGGACAGAAGAAGAAGCCTTGGAACATTTCATGCATTCATTAGATCTACCTAGCAACAAACAAACCGTCCACTCAATCCATGGACATATACATGTAGTATTATTTGAAAACATTCAATCAAAATCCACATTAATAATAATAATATAACAATCAAGGAATTCTCATCACGTCTGTTAACAAATAAACAGAAACCAATCAATAATATTGTCAATGAATGCGAAGTCTTTCAATCACAACCTGTCTAGAAATTGCACAAATCAGCCTAGACTGCATCTTCAAGGCAATGTGTAGTTCTGTTTCTGACAATCCACAGAGATGTTATTAATGTTAACTCGGAAAATCAAATGGAAAATTTAAACACGAGAGAAGGAAAATATTCAATGTTACAAATAACGTTAATATCTCTCCCTTGCGTGGTGTAGTTCGATATTCCCCTAGATATCTAGATAGATACAAGTAAAATGAGTTTTTTTTTATCTCACAAATCAACACCGTTGAGCGTTTTCTTTCTATCGTGAACCAGCGTATCTCTAGAACTACTGGGAGGAGGATACGAAGGTTTAGAGAGTAAACTAGACTGTCGTCTGGGGGGTTCCGGCTTTGGTTTTGTCGGTTTAATGTTAAGGGAACCAGCCCTACCGATATTGACGACGGATTGCTGAGAGCCCATGCTGGTTCCCGAACTGCTGCTGGTGCTCTCACTACTGCTTCCTCTTTCCTCCCTGTCGATGGTGTTGGATGACGAGGATGCTGCCGGCGGTAGACTCTCTTGGCTCTTGGTCAAAGACGGAGAGGAAGTGGAAGCGACCTGATTTATCATCTGTTGAGGAGAGCTGCTCTGGCACTGCAAGTCTGGTCGATTCAAATTGGCGTAGATTCCAGAGGCAATGTCTTTCTCAAACGTTGACATCGTTCTTGATTGGGAGGGATTTTTTGGGGTGGAGGAAAGAGGTCCACCAGAAAGTCTATGTTGGCCTAACGGGCCTCCCATAAATTGGGGCGTTTCCTGTTGTGGCTGGGTGTGGCCGACGCCCCCATTTACTGTTGGCATCCCGGACATGGAAGAAGGACGACTGCCTTTCCTTGGAGGTGGGGGCGGAGGGACTTTCTTCTTTGTTTTGGAGTCACCTTGCGATGGGGATCCGGAAATGGAGGACCCGTCATCGGATAGAGATGAGTTTCGTCTGGCGGGTGTGGAAGGTGCACTTGAAGCACTGCCGTCTTCTTTTATAGGAGGAGACAGAATCTCAACGGGGGGAGCAACCGTAAACACGCCTGGATCTGTTGGTGATTTAGGACTTACGGTGCCAGAGAGTATCAGGTTGATGGTTCCACCTGGAGTCATCTTTGCCATGGACGCACCTGCATCGGTGGAATATCTTGCAGGTGATGAGTTGGACGACGATCTGGATGGAGAAGAAGTCGACGAAGTACTCTGTTTTTCACCGTTATTTGGGTGGCCATTGATTGGCCCATTAGGCTCCAGTTTCTTAAGGTCATCATCAAAAGACCTAGCACTAACGACTTTTGGATGGTTTGATGGCGTTTGATGTACAGGAGAGGATTTAGGTCGTTCTCGACTAGAGTCTACATAATCTTCTTTGTCAGCAAGAGGAGCGATTCTCTCTTTTCTCATCAACGGGCCCATGGTGTTGGGTCTGCTGTACACAGGAGATCTGATTGAATGAGCAATAGCAGTAGATGTCGTTGGTCGTTTGCTGACTTCGGTCGTGACGGTCGGAGCGACCGGCCCGGTGCCTCCTTGAACGTGGTGCCCGCTGAGGCGTTCGGTCGTTTGAGTAAGGGGTAGGGTGGCAGTCCTCGCTCCAGACGAAGATACAGGTTGTGAGTGAGAAGGTTTAGAATGCTGATGTGTTTGAATAGCGCTGGTTATGAGGTCCTCTTTGACCAGGACCTCGGGCTTATCAGCTGGCTTAGCAGATGAGGTGAGGGTCGAGGAGAAGGAAGGTTTGGAAGAAACTTGATTGGTGAGCGTTACGGAGGTGGCAATTCCCGTAGACACTGACGAGGGAAGCGGATGGGAATGAACAGGTGGGTGTGTTGGGGCCGATGAGACAGTCTTCACAGTGATAGGTGATTTGCATCTAGTCGATACCGGTTCGCCGTACGGCTGAGTGCTGCTTTTGGGTTTATCGGTTCCATCCGGTTCTTCGTCGGGGACAGAAATTCTCTCTTCACTACCAGAGAGAGGACGCAAAGCCTTGGATGCCATTTCTAAAGTTTTACCAAACTTCAGGGCTTCTTGTTGGACACTTATTTTCTTCTTTCTTTCTCTGGATGCATCTGCAGCCTGATTTGTGGATAGACAGAAAAAGAATAAAGAGTATTATAAGAAAAAAGTCAACGAAATTCTGGCGAACAGGCCTGGCAATCATAACTCCCTGTCTGCCATAAAAATAATTATGTCACGCCCTTTGCAAAAATTTCAGATAATTTTACAGGTACACATTAGCTTTCTAATTAGGACCAAATTTTTGTTTGTTTTGTTTTGTTTTTGCTTTTTGTTCATTTCCTTTTTTTATTTCCTTGATATCTTCTTTGATTTGGCTGATGATAAAATCTTAATAAAACTATTAGTATCACAAATACCATTCTTCAACTTCATCATCTGAGTTTTCTTCCAGCCCTGCAACACCCTTTAATTGCTCACCACCCTTCTCCCTCCCC
>JASKDV010076689.1:0-15189 GCA_032466395.1 Aegires albopunctatus | reverse complement strand
CTTGGGATAGAAATAAAGGTGTATCCGGGGGGAGTCAGGGAGGTTACATGCGCCTCATCCCCATATGTTTTCAACCACGTCTCTTGTTCATGCATTACTCACCAAGAAAACTCTTACAATAATGGTGTAATTTATTTAAAGATTTTGTTTTTCTCTCAGCGGTCTGGTATGGAATACATTATCAGACATTTTCTCATTGCAATAATATTCATAATGAATATGATTCTCATCATTAAAATTTACCTATCAAGTATTATAGATATATTCCTTAGTCTACATAGCCTACCATTTATGAAAGGCATTTCTGATTTAGAACAACAAAATGTCTTATTCTTAAGCAAACACTCACCTCACAGCACTCCCTGTCATGATGCATGTTTCTTTTTATCAATAATCGGTAGTGAAGTCTGTTAATGTTTTCTAAAGAGAATTTCTTATATTCTTCTTCAAATAAACTGGTAAATTCAAATACTCAATCAAATTGAGTATCTTTGTGAGTGTTATCCTAGTTTTTTGACATATCAGTTATATTATGTCATGACATTGTTTTAGTAGTATGAGTGGTTTCCCATATTATGATTATATAAGTTTGCTGGTAACTGGTAAGTGATGCAGTGCGTTGTGCCATTTCTGTTCGTTGATTGTTGTACAGGTAATGGATGGTATGTAAGCTTGGGTTACATTCTTCGCAATTTGATGTATCATGTTTTCAAGTTGATTTGAGTTGATTGTTATTATTATTTGCTTTATGAAGTATGCTGCACTGGGTTGTCGTTTGCTGACTGTGTTATGGGATGTTTGCTTTTCGCCTTTGTGTGCTAATTTGTGCTGCTTGTTGTCATGTTGGGTTGTTAGTGGTAGTAGCGTTTTTAATGTCATGCCAAACCTGTGATACCTTTTTATGTTAACGGTTAAATGCTTACTATTTGGTTTATAAATTTTAAGCTGTTTATTAATCTACTTTGTTATGTGTTAAATCAATTATTGTATAGTGACTTAATGTTGCAACGGAAGGCGCTCTAGAAATAAAATTATTAGTAGTAGTATTACTATTACATGTAAATTGAATTGTAGCCTTTGATCATACCTTCTTTCAAAACATTTAATATCCTTACAGTAATTTATTCAACAATCTTCAAATACAAGAAAGCCCCCATTTTCACATATAGTAGGGAGATCAAACTTTATTTTCTTTCATCTTACAAGACGAATTGTAGGCACACAAAAAATTGTCCTTCTTCTTCAAATAAATTGACATAGTCAAGGGTGCATCTATTATCATCTAGTAATCGTGATGGTTTATATATGAGACAAATCAGAATCCACATATTGACATGTACTACTTTTGACTCCCCACAACAACATATTTCAGTTTCTATATTTTGTCATCATCAACAATATTATTATTATTATTATTGAAACTGCCTTTGCATCCAAAATTTACTCAATAAATATACTGCATTTTGGATGCAAGCGGCAGTATTATTATTATCATTATTATTATTAAATTATATTATTATAACTAATATTATATTATTATTATTCATAGAAGCTAGTTAATTATTGGAACAGCATTGTTCGATGGAAATCATTCCAATCAAGCCACATTCAAATTGGGCAGCAGCTATGGAACAATCTTGTAAAAATTGATACATGATTTGTAGGCTCATTATAATATGGATGGTCACTTATTCTTTTGGTATACTTACTAAAAGTAAAAGAAAGACTGTATAATAATTCCAAGGTCCTAAGTGATAGATACTTGGCTTGTAGATTAAAAGGAATTCGTTTTTAATTCCCAGTTGGGTGGGGGAAGATGCTGAGTCAGGAATGGGTCTTTACGCATACATTATCCTCATTTTGCACAGGTGTACAAGTTAGTCATTTAAATTTAAATTAAAGTTATAGTAGTTATACCTGGTCTATCATAATATGTGATTTCATTGCAAGTAGGCCTACCTGGTAATTGGTAGTGTCAGATCTTAAGTATGCTTATCTTTAAAAAATTGTTTGACACCAGACAAGTCCTATCACTTTGATATCAAATAGCATGAGAAGAAAAGTTCATCTTTGGCATTTGATTGTTTATTATGCATGATTTGCTGAACAAGAGCGGCCAACGAGTCTACTAGTTGTATGCACAAATGACTATTTGCCAACAGTTGATTGGTGAGAAAAAAAACGGAGTTAAAAGGCAAAACGCTCATCTACTTCCTCAAGTGTCCTAGGGCAACACAAAACCAATGCACATGCAGCCATGTTGGTCAGGCTGAGTGCAAATCGCTGTACAGACAGCCAAAAATTGATCTCAGATACATCATTGACTATCTCCTTCACTTGTCGACGCCTCATGCACATCGATACCTCTCTACATGTGCCATCCAATGAACTACATCAAGTGTGCATAAGGCATGTCATAATAACACACATTCCCATCTTAACACAAAAGATGATAAGTAATGGCAACTTCACTTTCCATTAATAATCGCATTTGAATTTGCATCTATCTCTACTAATCAAAAGATTTGAAGGTTCTAAACAAATGAATCAAAAAGAGAAAGGTACAGAAAGCCCAACAAAGTGTATTATCGTTGGAAAAGAGAGAGAGCACATCAGTTTAATTCTAACTAGAGATCCACTTTACATTATACTATTCCTTGAAAAAAATTTTTTTAAATTTTCTGACCTCAAACAGGAATAAAATTCAATATAATCTAATGTTATAAAGGAGAACTGTTGAAAATAGTCAATTATGATTGGTCAATAGCGTAACAATAGTCCTTTATGAGCGGTCAAGAAAGTAGCAATAATCGAATATAAATCATAGCGTCCGCAAATCTTCAAGCCAGTCTCTGTTTGTTTTTAACATGACAAAATGATATACACCAAGTCTCCCTTTACCTCATCTTGCTGAGGCAATATAGTCTGAAAATGACAATCCACTATAAAAAATCTCCTTTTTTTAAAAAAAGTTATTATATACAAATGTATATTTATTTGTGTATGTGTGTGTGTTGTGTATGTATGTAAGTGTTTTCCTTCATAACGCAATTTTCATGACTTATCAGGTCTTTTCCGTGCATTGAACGGGATACTATGCTTGCGTACATATATATGAATATATGTAAATAGCTTACCTCATGGTAATTTGATTAAATCTTGTAGCAGCGCTTTATCTTGGTAACACGTTTTTGTTTTAAAGATACAGTCAGTCTTCTTTTGGAAAGCACCCTGACATAATGTATCAGAGCAAATGCCAATCTAGAAAATTGGATGGCTTTGCTGCTGTTGCAAAAGGGGGTTTGATTCTTGAATCCTAATTTATCATTGTTCTCAATCACAATTAAACACTAATACTATCTTTTTATTTCCAGTTTAACCGTATTTAAACCATGTCTCTAACTTAGTATAACCAACAATCAGAGAGATAATGACAGGCAGTAAAGACAACAATAGCTCAAGGAAAGCTGAAACTTGGAATATTTAAAATAACAAAAAAAAAACAGAATTCAAAAGAAAAAATACACAGAACAAAGAACATAAAAACACAAAAGAAAACAAACAAAATACATCGCTAAAAATGAAACAAAAGCACAAAATTAAACATTAACAACAAAAAAACTCAGAAGAAATGAACGAATAGTGTTGCCATTGCTGCAATGTCTTTACTTACTTTTTTTTCCTTTTGATAAAAATGATGATGAATAATTGCTGATATAGAAAATGTTCCAGTATGATGATGATGATGATGATGATGTAAATTACACACCCCTCCCCCAAACAAAATTTTATTGTTATTGTTTTGTTTTTTTTATATGAGAAAATGGAAGAGGAAAAACAAAAAACTCAAAGGAATCAATTGAAACATAACTTGTCAAATTACCCTAATAACAAAATACATGTGAAAAAATCTGATGAAAACAATGAATATAATGGGGTTTAAATAGGATGTTTAAGAATACAAAACATGAAAATGAAGGGGATAATATGGAAGTAATGTACATTCATGCTATAAATACACCAAACATTATCCCATAGAAGTGTTTCTATTTTTGTTCAGTTGAAACTTACCACAAAACACTCAACTTATGAATGCAAGAACTCAGAACTGAATGCAAGGGGCCATTATTAATATTTCTTAATTTGTCATTAATAATGTACCGCACCCCTATGGGATAAAATTTGAATTCATGTAGGTAAAAAACAAGAAAAATAAAACAAAATAGCATTGAAATATATACATCAAGAAAAGTGTCAAAACAAACTCAAGTAAAAGTAATGTCACAATGACGTCAATTACCATGTAACTTCCCACACACTTTTAAACATTAATTCGATCTCAATTCATATCCATCCAATGGGAAAATATCTTACGAATGAATTGCCTTACCACTTAAGATTCTTATATTTAGTGAACAATTTCAAAAAGAAGATCAAAGATAGCTGTCATATGAAAAGGAATTTTTTTTTTTTTTTTACAATTATTGAGCTACATCAATATTTGTAGAAATATACTTTGTCCCAATCCCCTCCATAGAATGATAATGTTTTGAGTAAGAGTTACAACATAAACGAAGGTTACTAAGATAAATAGATAACATTTCAAAACCCCTTGGCTATAATGGTGGGTTGTTTTGTTTGTTTGTTTCTTTGTCAAAAGCACAATTATCCCTCCTTTCCTTTATATTTTAGCGACATGAGTTACATCCCTTGTTGGCCTTTTGGAACTTCTAGGACTGACTTGGGACTAGTGATTTAGGTCGACACAAAACGGCACTGCTACTGAATGACAACATTAACGTACACGACCTCAATCTCTTCATGATAACCATGATATTCCATGTTATTGTTTATCGTCATTAAATTTACATAACATAAGAATATTATCGTTCTACGTGACTTATTTGATGCTAAAATATCAAAAAGAAAAAATCCATTCAAATCATTCATTCACTATAGTGACTATTGCTAATTAATATTGCAATCACAATCCTCCTGTCAATGTGCACTTCGTTTCAAATGAAATAAATCTCATCTTTCATACCTGGCACAAAAAAAACAAACAAATTTCCTTTTAGTCTCACATCTGTTATAAATACATTGTACAATCACAAAAATCGTTTTCCCTTCATATCATATAATTTGTAGGCTACTGCTACATAAGAAAATACCCAAAAATATATCAGAGTCCATGACACATAAGACATGTAAAAACAGTCTGCACAATTCAGCTAGAGTTGTTTTCTATAAGAATTTCTATCTTCAGTGAGACTGATTTTTTATTATTATTTATTTTTTTTATTTATTTATTTTTGCAAGGCTTTCCCATACATTTGTAGAAATGCATTCAACTTATGGGAGATAAAAACATATTTATCTTCTTGAGCCCCTCCATTAAGCTATTGTTTGCATTTAGTAATACTTTTTATTTTACCCTTTCCCTTATCTATTCCATGCCTTTATATATTAGTTGCATTTACCAGCTTTCTGAAGAATGTGTCTTCAGAATAAAAGTAAAACTTCTTTTCAATCTTCATTGACAAGGAGTCTTGCTAAAGAAGAAAAATTAACTGGCTATTATACTGAAGAGATCAAAGACACTTCCTGGAAGGGGGGCAGTTTTATTTCAATATTGATAAATCTGGTTTCTTTTGGTTTGTTTATTACTGGTATATAATAATGATAATTGGAAGGACTGAAGTAAAAAGAAACCTTAGAAAGTACAATACTTCTAAAACCAAGAAGGTAACCGGAGGTACGAAAATCAAAATGTAATGGAGATAAACAAATCTATGATAAAGTACAATAACAAATGGACAGGCATAAAAGCAACTCGGCGAATGCCCAAGCCAAGAAAAGCCAATTTTTCCATTCAACAAGAGAATGAAAAATAACTGAACAGTTTGAACAAACATAAATAAAGCAAGGGGGAAAAGAAATCATAACAATGGAAACAAATGTACAATAAATATGACTATAAGAAGAAAAAGTTTGCACAAACATACAATACAGCATTCTTACACTTCCTCATAATCCTGTTCAGATCCCATTTCTGAAGTATCATCCATTTCATGATATCTGCCCCGTTTAATAGCAGTGGATGTCATAGGCTGTGCATTCATAGGACCAGGGGTGGATGGGTCATAGCTTAAGTCTGCAGATGCTAGAAAATACAATAAAAATAAAATTTCATTGATATGTCCCTGAATGGAAATTTGATTATTGGTTTTCACATCACTGAGCTTCAGAAATAAAAACAGTAGGCAATCTGAGTGAATAAAATGCCCAAGGCTAAACCACATTGTCTCAAACATTACACATCTTGTGACCATTCTTTGAAATGGCATGGATGGATGGATGGCCTAAACTATAAACTAAGTTTCATAATATGGGAAAGGTGAAACACGACAAAATATAAGAATATAGCTATAAAAAAAATTCAGAAAAGCTTAAAATCTTAATGCCTCTATGTACAAGGGTCGTTAATCAAATTAATTCAATAGCATTGATCACATAGAATAGTAGTAATTTCCCAAGTAGATGTGAAAACCCGAGCTTATTCCAATTTCACTAGCAAATAGTGCCAGTTTGCCTCTGGTTTTATCCCCAGCTTATAACCAGTAACTTTTCCCAATGTAAGATGAGGAAATTTTGTGTTAAGAGTCTTTCCCAAGAACTCATTCTTCAAAATCAAGTCATCGGTAATAGAACTCATAGAACATTATCTCCAGATAAAACCATTGCCACTGAACTATCAAAAAAACTTTTTTAAATGCTGCTTTGCTCTTTTCCATTATTCAAAAGACAAACAGAAGTTTTATTCCTTTATCTGAAAATTGTAATATCACAATTTTAAAAATATCTTATTTTTTATTTATCTTTGTAAAGGAGGTCCAGATATTATGAATTTGCTTACTGTCTGGCCTGCCTCGTCTTCCAAAACGTTTCTGAGCCACTTGCTTGAGAGTAAGCGGATTCCAATCAGCCTCTCCTTGCATCAAACTGTTTCTATAGCTGAATAAAGGCTGCCAATCTTCGGCACGCTGCGCTGGTATTCGTCCCTCAACTTGCTTGTCCAAATAGTTCACGCTATGAAGGGAAATATAGACAATTTTCTGAGGTAAATAAAAACCATTTGCATATCTTGAAATCTTGCTCATCTACCTCAAGTGTCTTGGACAATCATCTTGCAATCATCATTAGGTCATATTAATCTTTTCATTTTTATCACATGATTGATGTT
The DNA here is from genome assembly GCA_032466395.1 of Aegires albopunctatus. Lineage (NCBI taxonomy): Eukaryota > Metazoa > Mollusca > Gastropoda > Nudibranchia > Aegiretidae > Aegires > Aegires albopunctatus. Next base: position 7,946 of record JASKDV010076689.1, on the reverse strand, counting down.
TTAAAAATCAGAAATATTTACTTTATTTGAAAACTTGCTCTATTCCACTAACATTGTAGAAAAAGCTGCATCAATTTTGATTTCTCATCAGAGAGCAAGTACTCTTGAGAGAGTTTATATTAGTTTTATTCAAGACATATAAGCATGCGATAAAAGATGAGCTAATGTAAAGATTGCCAAGATTGATCAGTTATATGTTCTTTGAAATCCCTTTCTTTTCATAATTGAATCCATTAATAATGGAAGCCGAGAAGTTGATTGCGATTAAAGAAATATGATAGCATAACCAGAATGTATAGTAGGAAGTTGGAATCAAAATAATTACACAGTGCGCTTGTCCTGCTTCATAAGTTTATTTGTAAATTCGTTAAGGACTTCTAGGAAAGCTAAGTTCGGGGGAGCAGAGTTAGGGCCTTTGTCTGGGTTGTCAAATGGATTGAGGCTGAATTGAATACCCTCTCTGTGAATGAAAGAAAAAATATAAATGAAACTCATTATTATTATAACAATATTTTTAGGACGATAAGAGCCCATTTATAAGGAAGTTCAGAGAATGAAAAAGAATGAAACAATATGAATTCAAAATAAAATTTAACTAATTTCTTTACACTATCTACTTGTCAATCAATTATTTTTAATCTTCTTAAAAAATTCAATTGAAATGACTCATATCTTAAAGTAGGCAAATATTCTTTTCCCATAAGTTACCATCTATATATTCATTTTGGCAAAGAACATGACTCACGTATGCATAGTGGCAACTGCTTCTCTATTCTTGATTTGATCAAGCCCAAAGGACAATGCAAAGCGCCTTGACAATTCCTAGAAAAAGAAATTCAAGGACAAAATACTGTAGACAAAGTCAACTTCAATCATGATCTAAACTGATGTTATAAAACAGCATGCAGAGCTGCCAACCTGTATTGAGGCCCACAGGGGTCTGAGGCTTAGTTCACCAGATTTTAGCAACCCCTAGAGGAAAATTACTCCACGTAATATTCCTCTTGTGGTTGCTAATAATTTTCGGAACCCAAATCGAACCAAAAAAATACTGACATGACAAACACCATATTACACCTCAAAGCCTAGCTATCTTTTATTTATTTATTTATTATCCTTCAAAAGATGTTTATTTTTAACTCTTTATTTTCATGTATATTTCTTTGCTCAAAATAAATATTTTGTCTATGGCAGCTAAACAGCTATCTATCCACAATCTGGTGTTCAACTATATGAATAGAGCCTGAGAGGGAGAGCATCAATTAATTAGACTTGTTCGGTTATAAGGATTGGAGGCATTCTACTATTAAATTAATACGAAGGACCTTTGCTGACTGAACTAAAATTATTGTTTTTTCCTAAAGAAATCATGTTTGATAAAGATATTACCGGTATCGTAGTCTAGCAATAACTTTGATTTCCTCTTGGTCTAGCAGGTTAAAAAGTCTACGTAACCTTGAAATATGTTGTAAGTTATAAAACCTCCACCCACAAACTTACTTCTCTCTCTCCCCCTCCCTGCTATCTTTCTTTCACCTCTACCTCTCTCTTTCCTACTGTATAACTATAGCACACTATTCAATGCCAGTAGAACATGACTCTCTCTCTCTCTCCCTGCCCTTTTTCTATCTTTATTTCTCTCCTCCCCTTCCCTCCATCCCACCTCTCTCTCTCTCCCATATAACAAGTACATCTGGACTTAAGTCTCTCTCTTTCTCTCTCACCGGTGCTATGGAATTAATGTCGTTATTGTTATACTACATGATTTCGGTTTGGCAGAAAATCAATATTTAAAGCAGTCATTATATTGATGTAGGCCTACTACTCCTCTTATTCAGTTGTCAATGTAGGCCTATGTACTATATATATTACTTTTGTATCGAACTAGTGATATTTATTGAAATGCCTGTAGTTGGGGGCTGTAGGCCTAGTACTAGCAAGCCTCACATTGTATGTGAAGGGGTGTGTGTGTATGTATGTGTGTGTGTGTGTGAGAGAGAGAGAGATAGATAAATAGACAGATAGACATATAGATAGAGAGAGAGAGAGAGGGAGGGAGAGATCTTGTGGGTGTTGTATGTGCTAGAACAAGGATGAATGGAGAGCAGATGTAAGGAGCTGCTGCAGAAGAGACGTGATTGTGGGTAATAGAGAGCCTCGCGTCTCTCACGGTAAAATATGGCCATGCACATTGTAAAGCGTATTTATCTAAGAGGCGAACGCAATCAAGCTGTTTGTAAGCGATCGGATGTCTCTCGCGAGCCGGGGCCCTGGTCGGGCTGCCCGGGGACTGGGATTTTTTTTTTTTTAACCCTCGTCGGGCTTTTTTCTCGCCAGTCCGGAAAGTTGTCAGGTCTGAGCATATGAAATCATCAACAGATAATATCTAAAGTATCAATGCTATCAATCATTCAGTTTACATACAATTGGAAAGCCTGGGTCCATTATTCATAAAAAGCTATTTAAAACAATATTAGTGGTGATTGCAAAGTATGAATTTACCTTGATTGATTGAAAAGCATCAGAGGAACGATCAACTTCCCCTTGTTCAGCTTGAAGCTCCTTAAAAAGCTGTCAATGAAATAAAAGCATAAAATCATACGATTAAACTCATTGTAGAAAATAATACAATTTATTCATCGTTGTAATTATTATACCTATAGTGTGGGGGGTGAAAGAGAGTGAGCAGAGAAACATAATTCAGATATGAAGAGATTTGGACCATTTCGGTGAGCTTAATCGAGGGCAGTCTGATACTATCTGTCACATGAGTACAGACATCTCATACTGACTACTCTTCAATGTCAACACAATATTAAATTATAAGACTGTTGTTAAGAAACAACGAAATTTGATAGTTTTCTACTGGAGAAAGAAAAATGTATAATGCCAAGTGACTTACCTGCTGTAAACTTATGGCAAGTGTCTTAGAAGTGGTCACCTTGTTAATTTCTCTTGCTTTACTCAAGGTATATTTGATAATGTCTCCATAGTCATTGTAAAACTGTATAGATAGAAAGAAAAAAGCAAAGAATAAACTGTATTGAGCTATGATAATAAAAACATATGCATATGAAAGATATGTGAGTCACACAAGATTTTACATTATAGAACCTATAAAGTTTGGCACTAATTTAATGACAAAGTAATGAAACAATGTAGATTTTCATTTTCAAAATTGATTTTTTTTTCTTCAAAACACAATAGGAAACTTAATACAACTCAGAAGTAGTTTCCTTTATTTGGACTGATGGGTCTTATTTTTATGTCAACATGGTTGATTGACGAAACATGAAAATAAAAAGGCATTAAAAATCATATTAAAAATATCTCTGTGTATATACCAGCTAATTTCAAGTATGTTACCTTCATGTAATGTTTGAACATACTGGCAGCCATTTTGATGTGAATAATGTTATAGACCACTGGCTTGCAAAAACAAGCCAAGAAATTACGACGCTTGTGGAGTTCTTCAATCTTAACATTTTCATCCACATCATCTGGTGAAAGAGTGGAATTTTTAACACATTAAAAAAATTCTTCAAGTGCAATATTATTGAACATACTAATTAATGAATTAATTAATGAACAAAAATCTAACCACTTTTAAAATATCCACAATTTATACATTTCAAACATTTACTTATTTGTGATGAGATGAACTTCATGAATTTCCTCAGATAAAAAAAAAAAAAAAAAGAAGTTTTATCCTTCCTATGATTGAGAATCAAATATGATAATGTTATAAAACTAATTTTACAGAATCTCATCCTGTATTAAAATTGGAGGTTGTAAACATTGGATGAGAACACTGATCAAAGTCAGGGCTTTGGCATGAAGTTGGCCTCGTCATGATTTCAAGAGGTTTAAAAGGGAAAACTTTCTTTCAGGGGGAAAAGCTTAAGATTACCATCTTCTTCTTCTACGAAGACTTTAGCCAACAGGAATTCACTGAGGTGGGCCATCAGTTTAGGCTCTATATCAAACACAACTGGTTTCAGCAAGGGATTAGCCTCACCCATTTGAGGACTGAACACAATGAGGAGATCACAAATGGTGATAAAAGCCTATGGAAAATAAGTGTGACAAAACAGAAATAATGTATAAGGAAATATATATATTTGCAAAAGAAACTACACACTTTTAAATATCAATTTTCTATATAAAATGTGTTCACCTATGAAAATAAAATTTTAACTTATATTCACAACATTAAATTCTTGATTTAAGTCAATGGTCAATTTTCGGTTCTCGGTGTAACCATGTGCTTCACATGCAAACAATATAAGCGAGGGTTATCTTATAACTGGTAAATTATTACAAGGGGTGATATATGAAATGATGTAGATTTTCACATTCCTGAGCCTAGTTTACACTTCAGTGATTTTGGGTTGGCCTGCCTACCTGGGCGAGGTTCACTTTCAGTCAGCCAGCCCATATTATCACGTTTCTTTAATGGACTTATAATGTGTTTGTCGCATGTCACAAAAATAAAATTACAAGATAGATGATATCTTGCACTTTACAATGATACATATATCATTGTGAAAATGATACATATATGATTGTGAATGTGTTGTACATTCATAAGCAGCTGAATGTCAAATTGAACACTTTTTTACAGCTTCATTTTCAATATTATAATTTTTTTTAAACAATTAACAATAATTTTACGACAAAGTTACATTTATGACGTTCGACACAAAACTTTGTGACCTATTGTTTCATGAATATGCGCTATACAAGTGCTATTTATTATTATTATTATTATTATTCTTAGTTTTATGAAAGGTGTCCTAAAGGGGATTCATCATTCAGTAAATTTTCATTTTGCAATAGTTTATGTCATGATTTAGGAGATATTTACAAAAGACATGTAGATTATAAACTATGAAGAATATGGAATAATTAATTCAAATTTTACTTTTTAACATTTATTAGGTGGACTGCCTGATGAAGATTTCAATGCAGGGGGAAGTTTGTAACCTGTGTGTTTCACCAAAAGCTAAATCTCCGTTTTTTTGAGTACAGTTGAACCCGCATAATTCAAATCGGTTGGGTTTCTGAAAACATTTTTGATTAACCAGGAATTTGAAATAACCGAAAATGCCTATTTGTTCATGTAGCGAGGTTAAAATTTTGGGTGTATAGCATGCAATACGTGAAAACTTTGCCCTCTGCATGTATATAGAGACTTGGGACCTTCATTGGACCTTTTCTCTTGTGGGAAGACATCTTGTCAACTGACGAATCTAGATTCACCACTCGTATTCATTCTATTTTTTTTTCTTCCCATGCATAGATAAGTCAAGACATCTAAAAACACTGCTTCATTGAACACATTAAATTTTTTTTAAAACGTGTGTAAACCACGGTCTAGTACAGGTCATACATTGTTCGTCAACCATTCGGCCATCCACTTCAAAAGCAATCATAATGCCGACATCTATTGTTTAAAGAGTTCACTTCACAACGACATTAGACTTGCATCACAATAGGTGGCCTGCACAGCTTACGCCAACAGACAGCGTGTGAAGAGGTGTTACTGTAATGTTGTGATGATAATTTGTGCTGAATTACATGCTTCTATCTTAATTGCGTTTAATTTAACATTTGCCTTTTGTGTGGATCAATCCTGAAGTTTTTATTTGATTTTTGACTTGATTTATTTCCATCTCTTCTGAATTTTTTTCGGCACCGACCAAAAAAGATTTGGATTAAGCGGGTCTAGAAATTATTCAGTCATGATGATTTTGATTGTTAACTTTACGGTAGATCTACATCTAGAAATCTAGAGCTAGGCTTAGAGAAATAATAATAACCAAAAATTGCACTGCGCATGCGCAAATGCACATTTTCGCCATTATTCATATTTTTCTGAAATGCTGACGTTGGCATCTGTAGTCAGCAGTCGGAAAGCAAAACTGTCAACTTTCCGACAGTGTTGCGACAGAGTCAATTAGCCACAAGAAAATCGACCGGGCCGCGATTGTCGACATTCTGACAATTATCGGAAAACATGCAGGTCCAAGGCGCTGGAGTGGAACCAGGATTGTTAACTAAATGATCTTATCTAACAGTGGAAAAGAACTGCCGTACAGAGCATAACAGTCCTATTTCTAACCCTTTGTTCCTCTTAAGTTATCCAATCGATTTTGTGCATGAATTATTGTTGTTACAAAGTTTGCTGCCTCTCTTGTTATGTGTTTTTAATATCAATTCATCATACAAAGTAAACAAATAGAATACTTCAGATTTAAAAAGTCAAGAACTCTCCCATACCTTTTCCATGACTTTATCCTTGATATGAAACAAGAGTTCATGACAGCATTGTATAAGGTGATGTAGCTTCTTTCTAACCCTCTTCATTTCATCCTGAAAAAGTGAAGGAAGTGGAGAAGATGGAAATGTAATCCAATTAATGTCATTGCAGTCGTACACATAGAGCAAATTTAAACACGCATCAGATGCAAGCGCCAGTATGTCTACTACCAAATTTCTTATGGCCCCTACACACTAAAGCAATACATGGAGCTGAGATCGTATGATGGGTCTCACAGTGGGCAGGACAAACGCACGATTATCCAGCAGTTGTTTTCTTTTATCTTTTTGAAAAGCGCAGGTCCGATAGATTACTCTATTGATAATCAAGTACAGCTTGATTTTGCAGCCTAGCTGTGACAGGTGGCTCCAAATATCGACACCGGTCAACTGGGTGATGCCACTGGAGGGTCTTTAAGCAAGACACTTTGTCCCATCTATTTTACTCGACTCAGAAGTGAATGAGCATCTGGCCGTTAAGACAGTGTTGTCATTGTTCAAAAATTGTAATTGTGCCTAATAGGCTGCCAGTCCTGTCCTTTGTGTTGGGCGTTTGCTGTCGGCCAGAGGAAGTGAAAGAGTCTTTGTAGAGCGCTTAGAGGCTTAGTTTCCTTGGCAATAAGTGCCCTTTCAACTTTAACTTTAAAAGTAATCTCAAGGATTTAAAATGTCATGCCACACAAGGCAAATTTGTGATGTAGTCCTGGATGATGATGATTATGATTTGTTAAAATTCTTAGCACATGAAATCACCAAAATTAAAAAGAACAAGTAATATGTTGCAAATATAACTACAAATACTTTCTAAAAACCAGAAAATCTTACCGGTCTAGGTTTTGTCTCATCTATCCTCTTCAAGAGAAAAAGGACAGCAGAAAAACATGACTGGATGGCCTTACAGATGATCTGTGAATACCATTGAATAATGTCATAAAGGTAGTTATAATATAAATAAAAAATATCTTAAGAGAATATCAACAAACGTAAAAATTTAATGTCTTTGAAGTGTAAACCTAAAAAAGCATAAAAAGTTTTCAGCAAATGTAATAATTCTTTCAATAACCAATCCAATGTGTCCATAGGAAAGACCCTTGTTCCTCTTAATTATATGACTCAGGTGTGAATGAGTACTTAGCATGAAGACATTGTCCACATCCAAAAATTGTCTATATCCTCTAGGAGGCAGTGGGACAGGGGAGTAAGAAACAATCATTGTAAAGCACAATGAGATCAATTAGGCTGTGGATATGGATGCTATTGTAAAGCACAATGAGATCAATTATGCTGTGGATATGGATGCTATTGTAAAGCACAATGAGATCAATTAGGCTGTGGATATGGATGCTAAATCAGTGCAAATAATTATTTCTACAGTGGCATGGATGCAAGTGAAAAATGTCAAAAAGCCTGCAGACAACCTGTAAAATCTTAAAAAGCCTGCGACTAGTCAACGTGGATACATACCCAAGAGTACAGAAGTTACAGCAAATCATTATAAGCTAAATTACGACTACTATAACCATAGCAAGTGTTAATACTATGGTAGAAAAAGTCAATTTTTAAAGGGATCTATGTTGTGTCTTTGTCATATAATTGTCTCTTGTAATGTGTTAACATCAAATGAA
>JASKDV010076578.1:0-15194 GCA_032466395.1 Aegires albopunctatus | reverse complement strand
TAAACAACTGACCACACTAACACAATCGACAACAACACCAAATTCAAGCACTCACACACCATGAAAACACCCAGCCAATGTTGTTATTTTTTATCATTAACTGAAATCTTTTTGAAACATAATGACCATCACCATTTTCTACCATGTTTTAAAATCGATTTTTAAGTTGATCACTCTTCTTCTAAACTAATGTTTGTCAATAGAAGAAGTTCAAATAATTTTTAGAGTGCTTAAGTTGTTACAAAGTCACTTAAAATCCAACCAAATATCAAGGATGTGGTTTCTTATGTTGAAGAAGTGTTCAGAGAAATAAGATTTTAAAATTGATCATATAAGCCTACATATCGTTGTCACACTATAAATTAGAAAAAATGACATCTTGGGTTCAATCCCCAAAGTGATGGTTCAATGGGGTTTTAATACAGCTTTCCTTACCCCATTCATTTGTGAAATAGGTAACAGCCTTCAGCCTTTATCAGAGGTGATTTCTTTTCCATGGATATCATAAACTTATATTCCATTTTAAAAATATAGCTTTGAAATAATGAATATTGTCTATCTTTATTTCTCAGAGTAAGAGAAAGGAGTGATCTTAGAGCTCCACCTCCAAAGCCTGGGAAGCTGAAAACTGTCCACTTTTCGGATGATGTACAAATTAGTAACATCAATCAGAACATGCCTGTCAAAATTGATCAATCAGCTATCAGAAGAGTTACTGATTCAGAGAGGAATACTTTCGCAGACATTTTTGAAAAAGACAAGGTTTGTTGACAAAGACTTTTTTTCATCACTCCTCTTTCTTTAAGCTTCTTTATGACTGTATCTATACAAAAAGATAACTCTGTTATCAGGATTAACTCCTGCCTCTCTTTGTTTTGCTCCTCTTGAAAATACTATCAGGGTCACTTGCTACCTAGAAGGACTGAGTACTTTTGTACACGAAGGGCATTGGGAAAATCCTGGGTGTTCTTTGTGGTGCATGTTTTGGGCTTGATGGACATCGTTATTTAAGTATTTTTGTTTTTGAGAGATGGCGTGTGTTTTTTTCTGTAATTCATCTCTCCATTTAGTTACCTTTAGTATTATATATTTATTGTTCTTATTATTGAAGTGCTTCTTTTCCTCCTTGGCAATTTTTCTTCTCTTCTAAAACCTATTTCTTCTACTTCTGTTTTTTTAAAAATAGCCTATCTTACTTTTTCCATGGGCTCTGAGATGACTTTAGTAGATGATAGAGCCCTTAAACTCCAAATAACTAACTAACCTACAATAAAATTTTATTTATGTCCTCAGGTGCCAACAGTGACTTTTACTCAGACACACCCTCCTCTGAATAAATCAATTTTGGCCAGTGATGCATTGTGTGAAGCACAACCTAAAACAGAAGTCCTTTTTAAGAAAAAAGCCAATGTCCCCTCTATTGTGTCTCGCAACTCTGAACCAATCCTTAAGCCTGTTAATGTGACATTCAGTCGTGATCCTCAACGAAAGCCTCCTCCTCTTTCAGAGACCATTGATGAGTTCCGCAGTCTGTCAACTAATTTCATGCCTAACGGTATGTTCGTTTTTTGTAATGTTGCATGATCTATAAAGCGTAAAGTTCTTAACCAACAATTTCTCCTTTCCAATTTGGATTTTTATTCCTATAAGAAACATTAAAAATATTATCCTTATAAATTATAAATAATCAAAGAGTGGAAATACATGTGTCACTTCTCCTCCTAAATCACAACCCCTTTATCCATCACTTATTTGCCAAAAGTTCAGTTACAAAATTGTTTAATCAAGTACGCTTTGAAAATTTTCATACTAACGCCCAAAAAGCAGCAAATGATTTTTTATCGATTTTTTTTCCAATACATTGAAACAAAGAAGGATTTACTCAAAAAAACGAAACAATACAACGAACTGAAGTTCATATTATTTACCTTTATCGTCAGTATCAAATAAAAAGTATTGGATTTGAGCCTTCAGCTACTGGATCTAGCTAGACTAGACTGGGTTCAAAGCCAGACCTTGTGTTTTTTTTTGGTTTTTTTTTCAACTTCTTTTTTTATTGTGTTTATTTATTTAACTTGTTATATTGATCAAGTTTTTCCTTTTTTATTTTACTACATTCATTCACTTTTTATTTATATATGTTTGTGTGGGTAGCTTCCCTGTTGATCCAGCAATGAATGGGCAGCTAGATTTAGATCCGGTGAAAGTAGAGTCATTGTGGAAAGCAATTTGGCAAAACTACCACGCAATCGGTGTGTCTTAAAAAATAGGTGTAACTTTCCGCTTAATAATGACTATGGGGAAACTTTACGCCATTGAAATAGATGTCTAATTATATTCTGTTTTAGGTTTACAGAGGAATTTTTCGTTATAAAAAATGCTATATAAAAAACACTTTTTTCTGTTGAACTTGATAACACTTTTGACTCGACTTGGCACTTAAGCATGGTCTTCTTGCACTGAAACCTTTTATGTTTCTATCATTGTGTTGCTTAACTATGGTATTGCAAGCAACGCTGCAACGAGTCAGCTAGGTCTAGATAAAGATTTGGATCGAGCTTTAGCAGAGCGGACAGCAATATGTTGTTCTTAGTTATTCATCTGAAATATGGATGGTTTGCCTCATCACTTAACATTGGTAATACAATAATATGTATGTCCACATACTCTTTTTCCCGAGCGAAGCCGGGTATCCAGCTAGTTAAAGATAAAGAGAAAGATACATTTTGTAGTCATTCTCACTGCATCAAATGCGGACTCACAGATTTTACATTAATTATCCCTCCAACAGACCATTTCACACCAATACCTTCAATGTGATTGAGATTGTCAGTAAATTTGAATAAGATGAAGTAATATGTGTGGGTGCACAAGAAAACCCTTCATCTCCACCACAAAATGAAAATTTTGATAATGATTGAACCTGAATTCCCCATCTTTTCTGAGCATTTTACACTTTATTTGAGTTTAACATTTTCACTTGTTCAAAAGTTATGTGAATTTTAATGTGCCTAAGCAGCAGATTTCAATTTTGTACTTAATAACTTTACAAGGCCAGAAAATTGCATTATATTAGTTATTACTCCAAGTTGTTCAGAGATACAGAACCACAATATTTAAGAAATTGTTTTCTGCTGATTTGATGTAAAAAAATAATAATAATAAATTCCATTTATTTCTCCCAGAAGGGAAATTTGTCTTTTGGTATTTACTATCACCAAGTGTCAGCCTTAAGAACAGCACCACAAATGAAGGCAATTTGTGTAAATACCTTGCCCAAGTGTTAAACATGATGTCTCCAATAAGATTTCACATGCGAGTCCAGCAGCTTAACCAAACCGCCACCGTGCCACTATGTAGTTTTGGAGAGAAGCATTAGAAAATCCAAAATCATAATATACAGCAGGGATTTGATTTAATGATTTAATTAATGATTTATTTGCTATTTCACTTGTAGGAATCTTGTGTCAACCATCAATGCAGACAAGTTACTCATCCCAATATCCAAGTTACAACTACAACTTGGCTGAGAAAAAAGATCTCAGATTCTCTTGGCAACCAAGCAGCGGTGTCCCTCGACCTCAGTCCTGCTTGATGTCCCTTCAAAATAGTTTTATTAAATCAGATGTAAGTTACAGATGTGTTTTATGAAAGGAAGTGCTTATATAGGTCATATGTGAGGCCGATATAAAGTCCACCTTTATGAAAATATTATTTTCATGGCAATGTTCATCAGAAAAATCATGTTGTTACGTTTTGCATAAAGTACGAGGGTTGTCCCACAAAAAAACAGAAAATGGCCATATCTTTTAAACCAGTTAAGATTTGTTTAGTCTGTAAATGCAAAATGGAAGTGCAATAAAATTACAATTTCCCCAAGGAGCACCAATATTGTCATTCATCTTGAATGCGAATGACATTATGGCCACCCTTTTTGAAAAATGGTCAAAAGCAGAAGTTCGAGGTGTTATTCGATTTCTGCAGGCAAAAGGGCTAAAGCCATCTGAAAATCATGGTGAGATTCAAGCAGTTTATGGTAAAGATGTCTTAGGAAAATCACAAGTGTATCATTGGTGTGAATTGTTTAGGGCTGGGCATACAGATCTAGAAGATAACATCCCTCTTCACCAATGCCAAAAAAGTTCAAGTGTGAGAAATCAGCAAAAAAGATCATGGCCAGTTTTCTGGGATATGCAAGGTGTTCAGCTGCTTGATGTCCTTGAACCAGGACAAATGATCAACGCCACGAGATACTGCCAAACTCTTGACAAACTCAGAGAAGCTTTGCACCGAAAAAGACCAGGGCAACTGACCCATGGCATGATTTTGCAACATGACAACGCAACTCCCCATACCGCTAATGTCACCAATAGCTGGATCCAGAGACATGGATGGTAAGTTTTACACCTCACCTCTCTCATAGTCCGGACTTAGCACCATCTGATTATCATCTTTTTGGACCAATGAAGAGCTTTCCGACAGGGATTTGATTCACCAATGACGACGAGCTTGTGGGGGCTGTGCGAGACTGGCTGCAGTCACTTGATGGAGATTTCTTCAAGCAGGGCATCTTCTCCCTGGTCTCACGCTGGGAGAAATGCATCAATCGCAACGGTGATTACATTGAAAGATAAAGCAGTGATCAAGGTAATCTGTGTTGTTTTTTTATTATAAGAATCAACCCAAAGACGTTGAATCTATGGCCATTTTTTTTGTGGGACAACCCTCGTATTTGAAGCAAATGCTAAAGTTGAAATCAAATTAAATTGATGTTATACAATTACTAGATCATTTACTATCTTCTCACAATTTTGATTTTTGCACTAGATATTTGTTAATGTCATTTCTTTTTCAATTCATCTTGATTGCAATTGCAATATAAATTACCATAGAAGTTTAAAAAATCTCATTTGATCTTCTTCTCTATTTTTCATAAATGACCATTCTTAATTTATTACAATAATCAATAAAATATTTTTTATAATATTTTCACAGGTCCAAAAAAGATTTCATCGGCTGTACCCAGAGACAAATCCAGAAATAAGAATGAATATAAACACAGGCAAAAAGCATTCATTTTTTGGCATGAATTCTCAAACAATTCATGGCTAAAATCTTTAAAATATGTAAAACTAAAAGATTTATTTATAGCATATTTCTAAGTGTACAGCTTTCTTACTTGATGAATGTATTGCATTATATTTCATAAACTGTCATCGTAAACATTCCTCTAGTTTACATCTCTTTACAAAATTCAAATTTGAATTTTTGTTTCCTATTGCGCCAAACAGTATTTATCTTGTTTTGCTCAGCATTATTTTTCTGCACAAATTTCTATGCTTTTTTCAACAGACATTTTTTGTGAATCTTATACAACACCAATATATGAGACCTATTTGTCTCAGAAAATAATATTTCTTTATTCAACTAAAACATGTTTTATTTTTATTGTGGTAAAGACAGTATTTCTAAAGTCATTATCATTTGTCAAAAAGATGCAATTTTGTCATTACATTTTAAATATTTTCTTCTTATGAGGAATTATGGAATCAACTTTTGTATCATGTTAATCTCTCATGCTAATAAATAGATCCAACCACTTATCCAGTGATTAACTAGTCATTGTTCTCTAAATGCTAAAACAATGAATATAAATTGGCTTTTAATTTCTTATCAGTATTTTGTGTAAATAAAACAAACTCTTTGCATACACATAGCTGTCAACTTTTCAGAGGCCTGAAACACACCCAGGACCCAATGTAAACTCCCATTTCCCAAGAAAAAGACTCCTCTATAGCCTTACGTTTCTCACAACTATTTCAGGACATAAGAAAAAGGAAAGAAGTGATTGAAGCTGAACCATAGTTAAATTAATTAGATTTGTTTACATATTTTTGGATTGGTCAAATTATACTAAGTAAAAGTATGATTTAATCGTACTGGTTTGCAGCCATAGATGTATGATCTGTATATTAAATAACTTGCTTTTCAAAAAGTAACATTTTGATTTATTATGTGATTTGGTAAATGTTTTCATCTGGACAATGTATCAAATTTGTTAGAGCATACAACAAGTAAATTAAACCTTTGAAGTTTGAAGTCTAGAATGCATACTCACCTTGATTAGAAGCTACTTTATGATACAAGATTGTTGGACCTAATTTTGTTGTTGGGACAACACAGTATTGTATTTCACAATAAAAACCTGTTATAAAACTGCAGTCACAAGTAACGGATATTACATTGCAAATTGTGATACTCAAGTTTTTAACATAATTCAGTTGTTGTTTTTTCCATCTTTTTGCCTTGCCTCTTCTTCAGTATTACATTTCTCAATTATTAAAATAAATAAAAGTATGTGCATTTAAACTTCACAACTAAGCCTACAATGATACAATGAGGAGAGAAAATTAATAATGGCACATCCATCTCAGGTGCTTGATGCTATGTTATTTTCATCACTCGAATTGTTCATTTTATTAAATGTCTTTTCATCATGCTCATAATTGCAATTTGGTTTTTTTTTTGCTTTTTGGCAAATCTATCATGAAATTCATTTGAAAAAAACCAATAACACTGATGAATAATATGAATTTTATTTCTTTAAACTCTTATGTTCATCGTGTTATAGAATTTTCAGCGATTAGCGATCTTATTTGTTAATTATATCTGTATTTGTCATGATTTAATTCGTATAAGCTTAATGAAATACATATATATGCCAATGCACAATCAATTTTATTTTCTGTCTCAAAATATATGTTGATGTTTGTTATCTTTGCATATTATGCCAAGCAGAGCTGTGATTTGTAAAGGTTTTCTTAAATCATATTTTAAATTAAGGCATTTTTGTAGTGTTTATTTTACAACCTTCATATCTATCCGTAATATTTTTCTTGACCCGTTATTTATATAATAGAAGAAACATTCAGATCAATTTGAATTGCTTGAGAATAAATTATAGCCATCTGGCAAAGACATATATTATGTACTGTTACTTTCTTAAGATCAATTCTGAGAATTTCTTTGTAATATTTCACAAAAAGGTCCTTGAAAAACACAGTATTCTATTTATCTCAACTTTCTATTCTTTCGCCTATGAGATAATACGTAGTAATGCAAGTGTAAACAAACCTCATGCCAATGTGAATAAACAAAATGTCGAAAATTTATATGAATTAATGAATTAAAAACACTTTACTTCCATGGCTATAATTTCTATTGCTGATCTGCGAGATTCCCTTTTACAGGCAACTTGGATGTAAGGAAAATAGGTTCTTTAGTTAGCTATTCTAGTTCTAGCCTCATAAAAAATTTCATAAATGTATTGGCTGACAGTTGCCTCTACTTTATATCAGTATTCTTTGGAATATTTTTGTATGGATATGTTTTGTGTGTGATCTGTTTTAGTTAAGATGTTATCCAGTTGTGTTATTGTATCATGACTTTTATTTACATATCCAACAGTATTATGTACATAGCATTACAATGGATAATTGAAAAAAAAAAAAAAAAAAAAGACATCTCCTTTGCAAATTGTGTGTTGTGTGACATTCAATTCATTCTGATTTCTTTAAAACACTCTCTACATCAAAGTTGTTTAGTTAGATCAATCTATCATCTTGAGGAAATTGTTAGATGACTCTTAATTACAAAATCATAAAGCTCAAATCTAAAGCAGTATTTCCCGGTATTCTTTTTTGAAAATTGTTGGTACATTATATTATAAATACACAAAGATATTGCAATTTAGTATTATGATTCATCAATCATCCCAGGAAAATATGATGGCAAATAATTTCAATATTATTACTGTATGTACAATATAAATTTACTCTTTTTAAATTATTAAGGGATAAGTCCAGTAACATCCTTATTGAATGAATGAATAGCTTGAGCTTTTAACATTTTCATTCAAAAGTTTTCTGCAAGTTTCATCTCCTTCACTTTTTCTTTTCTATTTCTATATCAGTGTTCCTATGACTTTACTTTATATAATTCCTTACTACATAATTTGTTTTTACTGTTGTACCTCCACATTTTGTGAACTTCAGAGTGCCTATTAATTTTTGATACATTTTTTAATATAAAATGTTACATTTTTTATAAGCCATTGCATTATTCAGGACCTTTTCCTTTTTATGTTGATTGATTTCACCATCAAAAGCATAGGTTTTTTTTGGAGCTTGACAAAAAAGAGAAAGAAGATAAATATGTGATCTCAATTTAACAGTTACCTCATGACAAAAATGACATTTCTTTTTTTTTACACATATTTTCAAGTAAGAGTAAAAAATAAAAAGGAGATATGTGAATGTTATATGCTTTATCTAAATCAACAAAGATTTCCGACCCATTCTGATAGAGAGCACAATTTTAAAGTATTTAAAATACTTCAAAGCCTATATAATTCATTTAATTTATGATGTATTTCTTTTAATCACAAGAGAATCCATTTGAAAATAACATATAATACATTGAAGCAAAAACAACCTGGACAAAATCTCCCTAAAAGATACATAATATCTTCATCATTAAAGCAGTTTTATAAGCACTACAAAATTGAATCTTCCCCTATTGATTTGATAAGGTTTGCTACAAATATCATGGGCTTTACATGTTTTAAAATTAAATGTTTAAACTTATTTGGATCTTCACCTTTTTCATTCAAAGTGTGTTCTTCATAGAGAAATTAATATATTATGCCCAAAACCATCAATAAATTTTTTAAAATTTCATTTTCATATTTGATTGATTTTAATAAAGCTGTTGTGGCCCCATACATAACTTGTTGATTTTGTGTGCCCTTGTAATAAAGTTGCATACGATTAAATGACAGGATTTGTTCATGAATGATAACATGTATGTTAGACAAGCTAAGGTAATATAGTCCAAAAATCTGAATCTTGACTGTGATAGTACTGATAGTTCGGCATAAGTCTCAGGGAAATATTAATTCAATTTGCCTGACTCCAACCAGCCGTATTATGAATAATGGCAATGTTGGGGAAGGAAATGAGATTTCATACTAAATTCCACTCTTCATGTTATAGTACTGGGACAAGTACAGGATAAACTCTATGGGTTACATGGCTGTAAGGAAATTCTTTTCTTTTTTTTTTTAACTAAAGTATATGATCTGTATATCTAAGCAGCTATTGAAGTCAGGATTGAAAAGAGAAAATATAAAAAATATATAAATAAAAAAAAAGAATTGGGTAAAAAATCAAACACTTGCCAACCTGACCAGCCAACTTTCTCCAAAAAAAATATACTTTTAATCACAGAATGAACAGGACACAAAATTTCAATTAATTGTTTATTATTTTACAACATAAAAAATGATGATATACATTTTTTATTTGCATATTTGGTATTTGAGATTTGTAGAATGTGAACAAGAGCTTGCTATCTCCACTTTATATTAGTGTAGCATTGTTGATAAAATAAATAGTCAACATTCAATTGGTAACTGTCATCTATAGATCTCCTTTTCTCGGTCCTTTCCATGTTCTTCAGTATCCTCTTCTTTGCCTAAAAACCTGTTGCAACAAAAGGAAGCCTCTGGAAGGGCTATCAAGCTACGGTGAACATCTTTCAAGCAAATATCACTGGAGGAACTGAAGAGGTTAAAAAAAACCAAACATATAAGGGAATTTGAAGAAGACAAATGATAGAATTGATTCAAAGCTTACAAAATCCCAGACTCGTGCAAAATAGTTATCTTATATATTATAAACTCCAACTCATGATTTTGAAGCAAAGTTTGTTACAAATTTGCTGAAGACAGCAAGTCCGCACATAACATATACTTGCAATATTGAGAATAATAATATGGATACTCTAAATGTTGCCATGAAAAAGACTTGCTAAACAGCCTAAATGAGTAAGATTAAAGCTTAAAAAAAAACCTAAATAACAAAAAAAAAAATTTATAAAAGGATCCTTTTCAAGTAATTCAAGGAGTTAAATAGCATCATAAGACCAGACATACTCCTAAAAGACAATGAATAAAAATTATTATCTTATCACATTACTGCATGGCCCACAAGTCAGCTTATAATAATAATATCTTCTACTGTCTGTTGAAAATTACTCTCGTTTTCATAACTAAGTGTCAGAATGTAAGAATTTAGACCAAGGAGACAACCGTTGTCTGATCTGCTGGAACTAATGATTTTATTTTACATTTCTAAAACCTAGAATTTTACACCTAAAATAATAGATCAATAATGATTTCATGAAGTAAATATTTACAATTATTTTTATGCTTTTATTTGCAGGACAATTAGCTACTAAATTGGACACCTATATTTTTGTTACAAATTTGACCACATAATTAAAATGAATTAACCAAATGGAATCAGTGGCCTAGTGATTAACAAAGTTCAAACAAATGGAATCAGTGGCCTAGCAATTAACTAAGTTCAAACAAATGGAATCAGTGGTCTAGTGATTAACAAAGTTCAAACAAATGGAATCAGTGGCCTAGTGATTAACATAATGCAAACAAATGGAATCAGTGGCCTAGAGATTAACATAGTTCAAACAAATGGAATCAGTGGCCTAGTGATTAACATAGTTCAAACAAATGGAATAAGTGGCCTAGTGATTAACATAATTCAAACAAATGGAATCAGTGGCCTAGAGATTAACATAGTGATTAACATAGTTCAAACAAATGGAATCAGTGGCCCAGTGATTAACATAGTTCAAACAAATGGAGTCAGTGACATAGTGATTAACATAGTTCAAACAAATGGAATCAGTGGCCTAGTGATTAACATAGTTCAAACAAATGGAATCAGTTGCTTAGTGATTAACATAGTTCAAACAAATGGAATCAGTGGCCTAGCGATTAACAAAGTTCAAACAAATGGAATCAGTGGCCTAGTGATTAACATAGTTCAAACAAATGGAATCAGTGGCCTAGTGATTAGCATAGTTCAAACAAACGGAATCAGTGGCCTAGTGATTAGCATAGTTCAAACTCCAGCAGCTCCACTCACAGGCACCGATTAGGTGGGTGACTTGGTGGGATCGTATCCTGCCAGATTTTTAGACTACAAATCACTGGCAGTGAGTCCTTATGTAAGAGACTCTGTCAGCACTTATGTCAGCGTTGTCGGCGTCCAAAAATTGTATTTGTCTAACAGGCTGTCAGTCTTGTCCTATGTAATCTGTGTTGCTGTTGGCTAGGGAAGTGAAAATTCTTTGTAAAACGATGGCAATAAGTGCTATATAAGTGAGCACTTTAACTTCTTTTAAAAATTAGGCTAGCATTAGGTTCTTTTGCGGGACAATTAGCTACTAGCAACAAAAAATTAAACACCTGTATTCAATTTTACAGATTCGACCTAATAATAAAAATGAAATTAACGACATACCTTCCTTGTTCTCCTTTAATACACACAGCTTTGCGTATAACATCTGCCCCAAACTCAGCCATTGCCTGGAAATAAATATTGGTTTTTCTTCTTAAATCTTTCAGGTAAAGTAAACGAGCCAAAAGCACTAAGCAGTAGTGCCGCGCAAATCGTGAAATATTTAGACTCGTCAAGTCCAAACCCAAACCTTGACAGATTTGCCAAATCTGAGTCTACCAGAAATCAATGTGTTTCTAACAAATCTAAACCTTTAACAAATCCCTAACAAATCTAATTACAGTGATGAGTACAAGTTGACATGATACCAATTCCAAACCTTAACAAATCTTGACAAACCCCGAGCAGGTGGTAGGGTGAGACTAGGCCTAGTGAGAAAGTAAGGGTGAGAGGCAAGACGTCGCCGGGGAAGGGAAATGGGGGCGAAGAGACTTGTGTTGTGATGTGACACTTGTGTTGTGATGTGACACCACTGTCATTCATCGCCTCCACCTTCTTCTCACCACACGTCTTTATGGGAAGGTGTAATTTTTAATATATTTGTTTTTATCTCCTTTAAATGTTAATGTTAGTTTTTGTTACTACACGATTGTCTCAGTCAAGACTTGCATTGTAGGCTAGCCTATTTTTGTTCTGGTTGTATATATATATTATTTTTATTTCTATCATTTTGCTATCCCCGACGCGTTTTGATGAAACAGGAATGAATATCTCTCTCTCTCACTCTCTTTCTTTCTCTCTTTCACTCACACACATACACTAGATTTTTTATATCTTTCTTCTTCTCTCTTTCTTATTATTATTTTATAAAACCATGCTCTCTCTCTCTCTCTCTCTCTCTCTCTCTCGCACTCTCTCTCTTTCACGCACACACGTACACTAGATCTAACAATTTTTTATCTTTCTTCTTCTCTCTTTATTATTATTATTTCATACAACAATGTTCTCTCTCTCTCTCTCTCTATCTCTCTTGCTTACTCTCTCTCTCTCTTTCACACACACTAGATCTAGTTATTTTTTATATCTTTCCTTTTCTCTCTTTGTTATTATGATTTTATACAACCATGTTCTCTCTCAGTCTCGGTCTCTCTCTCTTTCACGCACACTAGATCTAGCTATTTTTTAATATCTTTTTTCTTCTCTCTTAGTTATTACAATTTTATACAACCATGTCCTCTCTCTCTCTCTCTCTCTCTCTCTCTCTCTCTCTCTCTCTCTCTCTCTCTCTCTCACACACACACACACACACACATACTCTCTCTCTCTCTCTGTCTGTCTAGGTATATTTATACCCATGCGATCTTCTAGATTATAGAATAACTAGATTTGATGCATGTACTCATTGACAAATTCAAACCCTAGCAAATCCATAGCCGGACGGGGGATGGGTGGTATTTAGCATCATTATATAGAACTGTGGAGAATTGTCAAGATTTGGAGACTTGGCAGACAAGTCCAAACCCTACAAGTCTATAGGAGGACAGGGGATGGGTGGTACTTAGCATCATTATATAGAACCGTGGAGAATTGTCACGGTTTGGAGACTTGGCAGACAATCCCAAACCCTAGCAAATCTATAGGCGGACGGGGGAAGAGGAGTATAATGCTTTAGCATATAGACTTGCGGAGACTCGCATAGGTCACGGCAAACACCTGCGAGTCCATTGTAAGACGGGTGTAGAGTGGTGAAACTTGAAAAGCAGACACCATTCGTTGAATGATTGTGACATGCGGGGCAGGTAAGGTAGGGGATGGAAGTTAACAGTTAACAATGACAACCATTTGATTACTGATGTGACATGAAATGTCTCTCTTCGTTTTTCAAGCGATAGGATAAGCTCACACAATACGCGATGTTGGTCTGACACGACATTCGGGGGTCCCTTCCTTCTCTTGGACCCGCCTCTGAGATTTGCTAACTAAAGACTAGCACTTGAGTCTAGATTTGACCCTGCAAGCCTTGCCGAGTCAAAATCTAAATCCAAATCCTGCGCAATACTACTAAGCAGTGAAAGAATCATTTTAAATCTGTAAAAGCTAATTAAGCAAGTGTAATAGATTTTAGTGATAGTCTTACTCAACCAAATACTTTGCACTAATCACTTTCTGGAAAAGCTTTAATTTCAATAGTACATCATCATTTTCTATTTTCCCTTTATGTTTGTCAATTTTGTAACTAAAACATCTAAGGATGAAAGTTGTTATGAAAATCGACCTACAAGAAAGAAAGAAAGGAAGAAATAAGAAAAGAAAAGCAAAAGAAGATAAGGGAGGAGAGAGAAAATTCTGACTGAGCTCACATGGTATATCATGTCTGCTGCTGTATTTGCCACCAGTCCTCCTTCTTCTTTGTTTGATGAAAACTTAATGCCTCTCTGTCGAAAATAAAAAGAACACTTAAAGAAAAAATATTGCACAGAACAAATAATTTCATATTCCAGTGAAACCTTTCTAATAAAATATTATAGGTGGACTGTAAGGTAAGTTTATTCACCAACATTGATTTAATACAAAATACATTTTCAATGATGAATGAGGAGTAGAAAATGATACAAATGAAAATTGTGCAAAGGAAGGTTTTCTATCAAATCAAATTTCACCTAATCTTAATCAAAGCCAATTGCAAATGAATAGAATATCCTTCCAATTAGAATTGCAGTCGAACCCACTTATTCTGAAAGTCAAAAATATTTCTAAAAATTACAGTTTAAACAGGATTTCAGTATAACCGATAATGACGCAATATCTTAGGGGTATTTCAGTACGCTATAATGGTGGTTCGGGTAATATTAACAACAATAGAAAAGAAACACTGCATCAGCCATTTTGTAAGTGGACTTGGGACTGCCATTCACTGCTTTACAGTAGTTTTTGTTGTTGTTCTTGCTTTTCCTTGCTGTCTTTCTTTTTTGTATTGTTTCCTTTGTGGCTGGTGTCCGTTTTGACTTTTGACAGAGGATTTCTGCAATTTTTGTTATCAACGGGCAAAAAATCTTTCAGTATAAGCGGGCTTAATTCAGAATAACCGGTCTATTTGTATAGAAAATGTCTTTTGGAAAAGTATAACCCGGATTTCAGTATAACCGGGTTCGACTGTATTGATATCATTTAAAAAATGGCTAGGTGGTTCAGCGTCTGAACGGTTAGTCTGTTGGACTCCCATGCAAAAGGTTGCGGGTTCGAATCTAATCGGACACACAGTATTCAACTCTAGGGCAAGGTTATTATTAATTTAACATGAATTGCCAATGTTTGCGAAACTGTTCTTACGGCTGACGCTCAGCGACAGTAAATACCAAAAGACAAATTTCCCTTCTGGAATGAATATGTGGAATTTAAAAAAAAAATTTCATCTGTATAGTTCCATTAATTGACAATCTAAACATAAATCAAGACAATCCTATCCACACAATAAAATATACCTGTCTCATCCATTCAGTGACAAAAGCAGCTCCTTCTGACTGGGGTATCTGTTCAGCTTTTGACATGTCCGCGTCGAGGACATGATTTTTCTTTTTGATTGAGCTTGATGAATCAGATATCCCTGGTTATAAGGTGAATTTAAAAAACAAAAACAAAGATGCATAAAATTATTGTAGTTCTCTTCTATCTGAAACAAACATTATTATGAAGTTATCTTATGATAAAACAGATTGTTTGAGAATAAGTTAAGGATTTGCTGCAGC
Organism: Aegires albopunctatus; assembly: GCA_032466395.1. Lineage (NCBI taxonomy): Eukaryota > Metazoa > Mollusca > Gastropoda > Nudibranchia > Aegiretidae > Aegires > Aegires albopunctatus. Next base: position 124 of record JASKDV010076578.1, on the reverse strand, counting down.
AAAGAAGAATGTAGATTGAATGATCTATTTCATGAATGGATAGAGAGAGGAGGGAGGGTGGGGGAGAGGGAGAGAGAGAGAGAGAGAGAGAGAGAGAGAGAGAGAGAGAGAGAGAGAGAGAGAG
>JASKDV010076577.1:0-24866 GCA_032466395.1 Aegires albopunctatus | reverse complement strand
CTCTCTCTCTCTCTCTCTCTCTCTCTCTCTCTCTCTCTCTCTCTCTCTCTCTCTCTCTCTCTCTCTCTCAAATTTGATGGGATCACGGCATTTATACGTGATGTGTTCTGAGTGATACTAGATAGCTACATGTATTATACATGTTCCATATTCATTGCTGTTGTTGTGGCTCTTATTTATTCTTTATGAGGACCAAGGGATTTAATCGTCATTTTGTTCCCAGTGTATTCTCTTTATTGCATGCAAAATTCAAGAATTAAAAAAAACAAAAAAAACAAAACAAAAATCAACGGCGATAGGTTCATGCTTGTCTTTCATTGGTTCCGTTTGATTATGTAGCCATAATTATTCACAATACCAACCATTAGTGCCATAGTAAAATAGCTGAATATTTCAGATTGTTCCCGAAAAAGAAGGGTCGCATACTCATCCTTACATTCTTCACAAAAACTTAGCAGACTCGGCAAATTTAATTTGATGGTGCCAAAAAATCGATTTGCAACATTGTTTATATAGATCTACATGTATTTTTTTTTTTTTAATTTTATTTATTTATTCTTTCAAAAAAAATTCTGGATGTCTTTGCTTCTCTGGCAGTGGTCTTTGTGTGAAATACGCGTCTGCGGATAGCCGCAGCTGGCATCGCTTGCTTTACCTGCTCGCTTAATAATTCCTATGCCTGCTTCTTGGTTCCTCTTTGTGATTATACCATAATTCACAATAGTAATAAACAATTAACCAAGTTACGTAAAGCCTGCAGCTGCTAAAGCAGTTTTTATCAGTTTGTTGTTTACAGTAATTCTAAGGACAATTCTTCAATAAATATTGACCCAGTCTCCTGTTTTCGTCTCTCCCTCTTTCACTCATCTCAAGAGGTGCGTGGAATACGATGTATTCTTACAATAGAATGCAAGGGCTAGAAATTGATTTTTTTTTCTTTCAATTTGTCATGTATCCTTCTGCCAGAATCAGATGAGATGCAGCTTGGCCTATCTTAATGTAATCATATAGGCAGATAAGACACTTCGTTTTGAATCTTTTACACATTAGTACACTTGATACCACTATCTCTTAATGTCAAATAGTGCAGCTCTCTTGACATAAAAAGAATAAGGAATAGGTTTCTTCACAAAGTCATCTGGTGCTCGCCTTTTTCTTTGCTAATTTGCTAGCACTACAAGAACTCAGTCTTTCTACTTTTGGCTGGAACCAGAGACTCTAGATAATATCTAAAATGTATCCTTTGTCTTAACCCTTATTCTATAAGCCTCTCATAAAGCATTACACCATAATGTGATCTTCTTTCTTTTTCATGCAATCTTCTTTCTTTTTCATGCAGATTTCCGGGTGTCTCCTCAAGCATTTTTTAAAGTCTGAGGTCCATCCTGGTTTGGACAACGAAGTTCCACGGAGGCAACCGCTGGGCCCCTCCTGTGGTGTCTTTCGACACCTGCCTTGATCCCAACCATCAAAAAACGCTCCTTCCGGTCTAGGCTCTTGGAGTGGAGCTATGACCAAAAATGGCTGCCGAGGCCTTTGACAACGGTGGCATCAGCAACTACACAGACATCAACGACACGTCCCAGGTGACGAGTCTCATCGATGTGCCAGCCACCACCAGTACTGTCTCATGGCACGCCAACACCACCGAGACCACCGTCAAATGCATCTTCACCACTCAGTATGGTACTCTGCCAAGCGTTGTGGCTGTGGTGTTATTTGTCTTTGGGGTGCTTCTCACACTTTTCGGTATGTATCACTTTACTCTCATCCTGGAAGATTATGTGCAGTTCTATATAGGCATATCATGTACTTCATTTTGAATCAGCAGTCTTTTTACACATTAGTTGTTGCAGTTGTTGATGTGAATTATGACAGAAAATTTATGACTATAATATGGTATAAGGCTCTTAGTAAATGGATTTGTTATTATAAATTTTGGAACCATTTTTTGTTTTTAAATGAAGGGTTTCTGTGGGCATTATGATCTGGGGTTAGACATTTGGCTTCAGGATGCACTATCAGGAGCCACAAAAAATATACAACAGGGATATGACATGTTAAGTCATAAATGTCATATTTTAATTTTTAAAATAGGAACGTCTTTCAATAGAAAAAAATGAAGAGTTGCAAAATGAATTTTAATTTATTGTATGGGAATAAAAAGAAAATAAGTTCTTATTTTCTTCATTTCAACAGGCTATCGTTTCTTCAAGGCCATCATCTTTATGTCAGGCTTCCTTTTTGGTAGCATCCTCACCTACATGATCATGGTGGAACAGGACATGCTGCCCCCAGAAGGAAACCTCGGCATCGGTGTGGGAGCCGGCTTCTTGCTTGGCCTAATCACCATGCTCATTTCGCCCATTGGTCTGTTCATGACTGGAGTCAACTTAGGTATTGCCCTGGCAACTGTTGCCTTGGTGATCGTAGAACAGTTCACTCATCTCACTATCAAGTGGATTCCTATTGGCATTGTCCTTGGCGTGGGTGTCATATTCGGGATTTTAGCACTGCGTTTTCAGAAGGGGATCACCATTGCCGGCACCAGTGTCATCGGAGCTGCAATGTCCATGGCTGGCGTCGACTACTTCATTGAGTTGTCCAAGATGGCCTTGTATATATGGGACAGGATTCTGGCTGTCTCCTCTTCTGATTTGTGCTGGTATAGCTGGGCAGTATACGCCGGCTGGCCTCTTTTAGCAATTGTCGGCGTGGTAATACAGTGGAGATTTACTGGAATGGGCATTGACCACAATTTGGGTAAGTTTGGGTGGTCTTGACATTGACATCAAAGAGTTTTTGATTATATTTAGGGTTTGATTTTTTACCTCTTTTTATCAGTACGTTGATTCTCTCTCTCTCTCTCTCTCTCTCTCTCTCTCTCTCTCTCTCTCTCTCTCTCTCCCCCTCTCTCCCTCTCTCTTTTTTTTTTCTTTTTTCTCACATACACACACTCTAACTGTCACCCACCCCTCTTACCCCCTTCCCCCACACTCATTTCTCTTTCCACCTCCTTCCTTACCCCTATTTAATGCTGGTTTCCTCATGGCAATGCTCCTTTCTTCAAAGACAAGATCAGCTTACTTAATTTCCATGATGACTAGAGAAATATAGACTCGCAATATCTTTGACTTCTATTTAATTCCATTACAGCCTTGAGAAGCCAAAGAGAACAAGGAGTTACAGTGCAGCAAGAAAGAGTCAGACAAAAGCGAGAAACACAACAAACCCGCTACCGCCATTTGTATCAGGCCAGGCGTGTCAAGGGAGATGTTATATCTCAGGTATTTAAATTAAACACTTGAAGGAAAAAAGAAAAAGAAAATGAATTTGATCAAGTAAGTGTTAAGTAACCAGTTAAAAGAGCTGCTTAGAGTTAGGACAAAGCTGCTAGCTGGCCATTAAACTGCTGGACAGTCCCTCATTTGGGGCTCATATCCTGTATTGCCTCATTACGTATGACTGTACCTCCATTTGTGTATTTTTTACAAATTTGAGACCAAAATACAAATTAGGTGATAGAAATAAAATTTTAACAATTCCAAGTTTTCGATGGTTTTTGCCTCAAGACAGCACATATATAATAGGGCTTGTCGGTGGCCTTGTACTTGGATGGACATTGCGTGTTTGGTAAAGGGTGTGTATTAGTATGCCAGTATTTTTTTAGAATATTTTATTAACATTTCAACTTCAAATTTATTTCATTCAGGCTAATCTACTCTTTTTAATTGGATTTATATATATGTATATATATATATATATATTAACTGGATCATGCATGTTTGTAGAGTCAATATTTGAGATAATAATAATAATAATGAGTACATTTATATAGCGCTTATACGAAATAGCTCTAACTCTAAGCACTTTGACAAGGAGTAAGATTAAGAATAATATAGAATTTAAAAATACATGGTGTATAGAATTTACATGGACTCATTAATTTTGTCCTTCACGATATCTTACATTTTACCCTTGCCTGTCCCTTCTTTAGAATTTTTGCTATTGGCAACCCTAATGTGTAGGTTAACAACACTCATAACTATATCTTTTCCTTTCATTTCAGAATTTTTTCACTAGCATTCAAGACAAATTATCACCTGCCATGAGAAGTTTAACAGCCCTTAATTCAGAACCAGCCAACGAGGAAGAGAGCACAGCTACAACAACACTCACTCAAATCACCTGAACAAAAATCCCACCTTCATCTTCAACAGAAATGCTCATTAGCTATTTTTAATCACAGAATTTGCTACATATGTCAATAGCTTCAAAGCTTTGGTCTTTGTTGGTCATTCTATTATAATCAGTTTTGATTTGACTTGCTATAGCTTTACCATGAATATAAGGGGTGTGTGATCTCCCCTGCTTTCCTCAAGATAGGTAATTAATTGAACTATTTGAACTATTCAAATATCTTCTAATTTTATTTTTCAATTTATTTTTATTTTTTCCATTAATTTCAGTTGCATATCCTTTCTCATCACAAAGCATAACCAGCATTTAATTTGCCTCTGATAATGAAGTCTTTGATTTTATGAGTGATTCTTTGCCATAATTGAGTTGATGTGCATTTTCTGCTTGAAAATTGTACGACCTTGCCATCCATTATAGATTTATATTCCATCCAGTTTCACCAAGTGTGAACATCAGCTTTATATATTGTAGGGAGAGACATTATCCCTCTTTAAAGTTCACCTAGATTTCAATATTTTTCTATGATAACCACCACTTCAATGGCAAAATAATTTTTGCTTATCTCAGCCAATTTGCCATCTATTTTTTCTAATAAATTTTATAACGTGAACTATATCACAAAGCTATCGATGAACAGAGATATTTGAGATGCACATGATATTATATAGAGATCATTATTTTCAAACCTATATTTAATATTGATTAAAGTTAAAGAATATTTGACTCTATTAAGATACTCGCGCATCTCAATTTATTTTGATAGCTTTTTTTAAGATTATTATTATTGACAAGGATTGAACCTGACACTGTATTTCTATCATAGGGACAAGGTCTATCGTCAATAATACTTTCCACTTGTCGAGTTATGAAAACACTTGCATTTGATGCAGTATGTTTTCTTACACATGGTTACGCGGTCATAATGGCAAAGTCATGAAAGTATTGCTCCCAAAACAGTACACAGAAGAATGCTGGCAGTTTGTAAAGTCTCAGCCCCACCTTTTATGAGCTGTATTTTAGAAATGACTGTTTTGAATGGTTTGTACATTTTATTTATCATGCATTGTCTCTATTAGCTAGAAGTAATATTAATTTGGTTCTTCTTTGTTCTTTTTTTTTTTTTTTTACAATGTAAGAAAGGTCATTGTCAGAGAGGTTGATTGAAAGACAAATTTACACTGTTTTCATTACTAGTTAGAATGCTATGTTAATTGATAAAGAATGAATGTTACTCAAGAGTGTGCGTTAATAGCATTATGACTCAATCAATGACAATTTAATGACTGTGTGAAGGTTGTAGCCATTTGTGATAAGCATGATTGTCACTGTAGCATGATTTTTTCTCAAACACTCTAAATGGTTGACTTTGTTCTCACGATTGTCTTTTATTAAAAGATAAAAAGAAGAAAAAAAGGGATCTCACAAGGAATATTTATATTAATATAGAAGTCATCACGTATTTGTAATATATATTAAATTCTATATTTTATCCATTGTAAACAAAGAAGATATCGTTCTGTTGCCTACCATGAACTTGAGCATAGTTTGTTATTGTTATTCTATTGTCTTCATATTTCATTGTTGTAGAGAGATACATTCACTCACTTTAACGAGGGGAGAGATCCATAGTGGGTAAATGTTGACATTTGATTCCTTCATTGACGACGGTTGTCAAACGATTGCGCTATTGTTTACCATAGCTGGTTGAATTTTTTTTACTGCAATTTTCTCATTCTATCTGGGCCATTTATTGCCATCTCATTTCTCTCGGTTGTTTTGAGGCTTTTTATTTTATTCTTTGAATTATAAAGCCTCTTTTCTTCATTTTTTCTTTCACAGGTTGTGTAAATATTATTATGGTTAATTATATCACTCTAAGAAAGTACCAGTGTTGGAGATTAACATTGTTTCCTTTACTTCTTTCTTTACCAGCATACATTAGGTTATTTTCCCTGCTACCTCTTGTTTTGGTTTTCAACAACTCATTGACAAATGTATTTATTTTTATACTTTTCTTCTTTTTTTTTTTTCATTTTGTCAACCTGTGTTACTAGGGTGATCATGATCATGGTAATAATGATAATGACAATAAGAAAATAATGATGAGGAGGAGGAGGAGGAAAATAATAATTACATTAATTTTGGTAATAAGAAGAATAGGAATATTATAATAGGTTGACAAAAGCACCATGGCAAGAATCTCACATTGCACTTAATTCTCCTTTGTTATTCTTGTCTTTCTGACTTTACATCTTTTTATTATTATTATTATTTTGTTTGTCTGCTAGATAAAAAAAATAATAAAAAAATCATTTCATTAGCACTGCAAGATACCAGGGAATAGAGATGCTATTCTTTAACTAATGACTGACTACATTTTGTCGTTCATATTCATAGATTATATATCGCTCACTCCTCTGTATAATGAATACTTCTAAATTATGTACAATATCCATAGGTCTTTGACAGGATGTAAATTTTGTTGTATTTTTTGTCTTCTTTTTCTATTCTAATTTTAAAGCCTTATAAGATGCAATTTGCAATCTTTTCAATTTTGAGGAAGCTGTTCTTCTTGTTTAAATAGTAAAATTAGATGACCCCTGATTGGGTTTTCTTGTTTTGTTTTGTTGGTTGTTTTTTTTTCTTTTCATTCATTCATCTCCTTCATTAATTTCCTTCATTAATTTAGTCATTTAAGTCAGTAGATTGATTTCTATGTTTTATATGAGATGTTTAAGAACAGATAAAGATTCATCCATTACTATGATTTGAATTTGAGATGAGTTTTCATCTGGGAAATGGTTGCCAGAATTGATTTATTAAATAGTACACTGCTTTGTTCTTTACTTCAAATTTTTTTGTGAATGTTGCCATCAGTCAATTTTGACTAATTTATGAATTGCTTTCTCCTAGCTGGATTTTTTTGATTTTTTCACTTTTTCAGTGTTGTTTTCTGCAAGGTCATTGGATCATTGAAAAATGTTGCGAGTTTGTGTCATAAGAGATTATGAACATGTTTGTAAAGAGTTACAAGAACTTAATCAAAATAATTGAACATCTTCATAATCTAAAGAAGGAAACCACAGCATTTTGTAAAGTCAAGAGTTGTTGTTTTTTCTAATGGCATTAGAGGCTGACTTATTTCCAACATTCTTAGCTCATTAGTATTGCAGTAAAAAATTAAGACTTATTTCTTCTGGAAGTTCTCTCCCCTTATCAGTTGATGAATGATGGTTTTGGATAACATTTTGAAGCCCTCTTTTTGTAAATTATTGTTGACTAAATTCAAGTGTTGTCCATTGGCTGTAAAGCTAATTGGTATTGGCTATCTTTTTTTCCTATTGACCTATTTCCATCTAATATCAACTTCAAACTAACATTTCTTAAGGTTAGTGAAGAACATTGCATTGTGCCATTGTAGTTAATTTGTTAACAACTTTAAAAATTTCCTCTTTTTTTTTTTTTCACAATTTCTCATGTTCTGGTTTTATGTGAGATATTTGTTTACTTTTTCCCTCTGACACTCTGTTTGTGTTTCATTCATGTTATGTTGACAGAGTATGTTTTTAAAAGATTCAAGTTAACTGTTGTATGTACTCTTTATCTGACATGTCTAGACTTCATGAGCATTACCTCATAGGCCAAAAAGTCAAACTTGTGTTTGTCTGTTTCGTCTCTTCTCTCTCTTTTTTTTTTTTTATTAGTAGCCAGGGAGGAAACCTTAAAAACAGATTGGAAACACACCCTGGTTTTGCTAAACTCGCTGCCTATTTTGTTATGCCCACTCACCAATTTTTTTGGGATTCCTAGTTTGCTTTGCTGAAATGAAGAAAGGAAGTTATGTGGGTTTTTTCCATAAGAAATTAACTCTTTATTTTATTTATTTATTTTTTTTTAAAGAAAGTTATTGAAAGCAATCAAGATATCAGTTGTTCTTTTTTGGGGGGATTTTTTGACAATTCAAAACAATTTCTGCAGTCATGACATTTACAGACTACTATATAGGATTGAGAATGTAAAGATATACAATTTTGAGAAATCTATTATTACAGTTAACGCACAATAATAATAATATACAGTTAACTGAAATGTGATGCTTAAAATGAATGTCTGGTCTCAGGGCATTCAAAATTCAATTCACCCAATGACTCCCGGTAACCTAATGTCTCAAAACATGTGATGGCTAGATGTCGCTTCAACACGATGTGATTAACGCCACTGGGAGCACATCTTAGTTTTCTCCCACCATGTCCCAATAATCCTTTTTACTACTCACTGCAATTTGAAAATTCCATGATTAAAAGTGGAAGGATAATTAACACCCTCGATTTCCTGTCATTTTGCTTAATCTAGTGGGGAAAGAAAAATTGAATCAGGCCTGCTATGAACGGATCAAAATCATGACTTTTTATCGTTTCATTTATCTCATTAAATTTAATGTGACTTTGATAAATCATAAATTCATGTGTTCAAGAAAGGGTTGTTAGTTTCATACATTAATTTATTCACGTAAAATCTAATGAAATATCACATATTATTATAACATTCCAAAGCCCTCTCAGGCATTTCTTGTTGCAAGTAATAAATTACCATAGATTTTGCTCTATTTGTAAACAGCTCAAGGTTGGGTCGTTGAAATAAGCTGCTACTATTACTATTAGTAATTATGTGTCTTTTACTACTTTTAGCATGTAATCTAGCTGTTGATTTTTGCATCTTCTGTCTTAGTAAGTCAAACCTGCCATTATAATGTACACCTGTTTTTATTATAGCAAACTCTATTGGTCAGTATATTATATATTCTCTCTTTGGTAATTCTTTGCTGAAATTCTTAAGCTTATTATATATTTTTTATTGGTTTTTACTAGGTTTGCAGTTTGCTCTTCATACAATCACTAACTAAATGCAGAACATAAACTAATTTGTTCAAGTTCAAGAACTGATTCACCTATCTACTCTATTCCTTGGTTTCAGGGTCATTTCAATGAAAAGTATTTATTTAATATTCATAAATGTTCTTTCAGTACTCTGGTCTAATTTATATTAACGAACTTTAAAAACGCACCAGCTTATTAAATGAAAATAGTACTTTTGATGCATTTTTAAGGTTTGCTAGTATATTTATTTTTCAATATCACATCAAAGGCAATTGGTTGTTTTATTACATGATGATACAGACATAATGTATTCCATACTTTTAGTCTTTCAACCCTTATTTATTGTGAACACAGCATTGCCATGAAAATGATCATTTTCCTTCTTTCTTTCTTTTTCAAACTACTAAAACACCCAGATCATTGTTCAATCTAGAGCTGTCCCATTCAGGCCTTCAAAAAAGTATGATTTCTTTCAATTTAAAAATAAAATAGTCATTTCCTCTCAATATAAATATCTTATGTCTATCATGTCTGAATGTACAAATAATTGCCTTTCTTGGACGTCATTTTGAATTACCAAATATGGTTTGAACGGATCAAATGCAGTGAAAAGAAACAAGAATTTAAAACCTAGGCTGTTAAATTGATCATAAAATCAAAATATCATGATATGTGATCAATATCATTTTCCGTCAGTAGTGTTACCACCATGTTCAGACTAGGAATGCTCATATCATTCATAATATTACTCAGTACATCTTAGAATCATCTGCACAATTTATAATTCCAACTTGTATAATGTATTGAAAGAGTGACAATGTATATTACATGTACTTTTTTGGTGTATATAATTATTATTATTCATGTTCTAACATGTAGTGTTTTTCTCAGATTCGGAAGGCTTGGGAGAATTAAGTTGAATTTATGAAATGATATATTACATCTCTCTCCCTTCCCACCCCCCTCCCCTTTTTTTTTTTCTTGATCACCATCAACTGTCCTTACTCAAGCAAGTTTCTTCTTTAAAGTAAAGAACAAGAAATTACAATGTATTTTCAAATCACGATAACATTAATGTTGATAAATAACATAGGTCCACCATCCAACCGTATTATAATCAATGTGCAGAAGATGCTTTGTAGTGTTGTGATGTTATTGTTATAGCTGTCACTGTTACAACGAAGGACAACAACTCATAGTCACATGTCATTACCATTGAATGACTTAACTTATATAATACTTCCCCCATTGCCCCATACTTTTAAACAATCTTTCCCATCTTCTCGATTTTTTAACTTGTAGTTTTAGCATGGGAAATAATCCATTCAATGTTATGTTTACCTGCTTTTTGTTTTGTTTTTTAATTCATTCGTATCCTTTGCCGTCAATGAACTCTGATATCATTATCACGTGAGATAATGATTATCTTGCTGTTTGTCATATAACGTATAAGTCATCACACATAACATTCATGAATTATCACATGTCCTCATCAAGGACATTGCAACCTGTGAACATATATTTACTCTTTTACTGTTAATGTTACACCTATTCTTAGACGAAGAATATTTATTTCAAATTCAAAGTAATTGACAGAAATATAGGGACAAAAAACTTTCCACTCTTCTGATGATCAAATGAAAAGATCATTCTGAAATGGTAGACCCCAAATCTTGTTCAGGTTTATAAATATTTAAGATGCTGCAGCTTGACCGCCGGTTTATGCTTAAAATAAGCAAAACAGAATCTTCAAATTTATTGATTGCTTTGAGAACTGATTTGAAAATCCATCGCCATCACTATTTTAAGTTACATTTTTATGTATGTTGCTTTCTATGCCTAGAAGTTACGCGTTACAGAAGCAATTGAAATTGATGGGAAATCACTGTACATTAGAGAGATTGAATCACAATTTAAACCTAGATAATAATATTAGGTCATCCTAGAGTGAAGTAGGACTCATGTTGTGAATGTGAAATTGACATGTGTATGCAAACCAATTAGCCGGTGCTAGCCATCTTTATCCTGGTATGGCGTTTAAAATTAAGGGTCAATCTTTTGTATCTTCTACTACTTCTCTTCATTCACTAAACATTGCTGAGAATTTCGTTCCTATAATACTATACAGGACAACCTTACAATATCACATAATAGATCAATACAAAGATTTTTTCCTTTCAACCCATTCCTAGTCCAAGATTAAATATTTCCCTAAAACACACTGATCATTGCAGGATGAAGGTAACTTCTTTTTTTTAACAGTTATATTGAGATGGATGGATAAATTGTGGCCGAATTTGAGAAAAATTAAAGGCTTACGCTTTTTTGATGGCATTTTTTGATCTTGAAAAACATAATTAATGCATTTCGTTTTCCCCAAGGGATATTACATGGTTTTTCGATTCTACCATCAGTTGTCTCAAGAAAACAAAGATCTCACTCCTTAAGGCCCATTCTCATACAGTTTGTTGCGGTTTCAGAACATGCGACGGTGCAGACTTTCTGTTCTCTGTCTCATGAGAGATCTTCATGGGAATGGCTAAGGACAAAATATAAAGAAGCCGTTTTTAAAAATATTCGGCAGACTTATTGGACGGAAACCATCGCTGAAACCAGCTGTATGAGAATGCACCCTTAGACTTAGTGTGGGAGTAATCAAATTGTGTAACATATGCATTTGACATGGGGAAGTTCAAATGCTAAGTAAAACTTCTTTTTATGCAGCAAATTTACTGTTCAAGTAGAAAAATAGAATCAAACAAAATGTTGTATTATGTACTTTGTATATTACTGCCTGATTTATCAATGATTTTAAAAAACAGTATTTGTTTTCCCAGTCTTTTTGTTGTGATCTGCTTTTGTTCTTGAAAAGGCAATAAATGGAATTATCTTATTTTCCAATTTTGACTTCATAATGTTCTATTTCTACAGTCCTGATATGAATGGGAATACATGATGAAGTAATTGTTTTTGCGAATTAAATCCTTCAGGTTTTTTGTTTTTTTTTGTTACAGGTATTTTGAAGTGTTAAAAAACTGGGTTGTTCAAGGATTTTTTTGGGGGGCAGGGTGGGGAGAAATCTTTTTAGAGTTTCTGGATAAGTCTGGCTTTTGTGGTAGGACTGCTCCTCCTGGGTCAATGACCTAATAAAAAGTAAAGAGCTTTTCCCAGACATCTTTTCATCTAGTTGTTGGTTTTGTTTAATTTTCACTACACTTAATTTATTAAAGTTATGAACATTTATATGGTAAGTGAGGCTGTAATTAGTAAAATAATATTACAGGATTTTTTACATTTTGTGTACACACTTGTAAGTGGGAAAACCCACAACAGTTATGCATCCTGTGGACCAATAAGTTTCTTTGTTATAGAAGGGAGAGACTCAATCTTCAAAGCCATCAACTCACTGAAGATCAGCCTATTTGAGTCAAGCACAAGTTTTCATACTATCTGATGGACTTTTCGAAAGTTGATATTAAATATTATTCTAGACATTCCACTAATTAATAGGAACATTATGGTTGAATGTTTTTTGTGCTAGATATTGATACCAGTATAGGCTTGGTTTTGGACCAAGGCTTGCATAAAAAAACCCCATAACTATACCAAAAATACAATCCTATTCAAATAAGAACCGAAATCTGAAAATGCTGGGCTTTCCGATAAAAGATATAAAAATGTTTGATATTGTTCACCATGCAAATTGATTTCGTCAGGCTTACACACCAGTTATTAGCAGAGCTGCCAACCTAAGATTTGTCATATTTGTATTCTATCAACCGATGTTCACACATCGTCATACTTAATAATTTTATAACATCAAATCTCAAATATTGACTCTACACACATGCATAGTCCAGTTAAAATATATAAACGCAATTAAAAAGAGTAGATTACACTAAATGAAATAAATTCCATTTTAAAATGTTAATAAAATATTCTATAAAAATACTTTACTTAGCATGCAATGTCCATGTTCAAGGCCACCAACAAGCCCTGTTATACGCCGTCTTGAGTTTTCTGCAGCAAACTGACCCATATCCACAGGGTGCCACAAAAATATTCTCTATTTAACAACAATGTATAAATATTACATCCAATCTACTACTATAAAAGTTGACATTAAAAAAAAAGGCAAATCCTTAAGCCAGTGTTTAAATATTTTATTCAAGATGGTTTGCAAAGACTTCAAACAAGATATTTAATAATATACAAAACACAGTATATGTCACTTCATAACAATTTCTTGCAAAATACAAGCAATATAAGTAAAAGTCTTGACTGCCGTAAATTTTAGAGTCATGGAGAGATTGGAAAGTTAAAAATCAGAACATTGAAATTTTAATTCATAAATTCATTTGTCATGTTAACCAAAGAAGAAATATAAAATAAGAAAGAAAGAAATCCACCAAAGATATAAAAATTCATTTTCTTTTGACTTTTTTAACAGTTATTTTCATTATCTTTTTTTTATATAAAATGAAAAGTAAAAGAATGAGGAATGTTATTTGAAAAAAATAAACGACACAAATTACAGAAGGGGTCAATTCAACACATATCAACTTCTTTATCTTTTCTTTTTTTCTAATCATAGGTCTTCCAAAAACAAAATTTTCATCATATTCTAAAAAATATTTATCATACCTTTTTAAATTCTTTTTCAAATATTAAAAAATCCAAAAAGACTCCAGTTTTCAAAATTAGGTCCAAAAAGCGCACAAATTATCCGGAGTGCCTATCTCACATCTACGAACAAGTACACAAAATCCATGATGATGATCAAAAATTTAATGAAATTTGTCTTCAGTTCTAAGAGGAGATGCCCATGATAGATCCAAATCCATTCTAATTTCATTTTCCGACATAGGATTCAATTGGATTCTTTAGTATTCAGCCAGAAGTCAGCTTTGCATGGTGCACTGGTGTATACGAAGTATTTGGTAAGTTGTAATTATAAATAAATGGACGGTGAAGATGTGTTATTGAACTGGCCCCTTTAATTACTTCTTTATAATTAAATGTACTTTTGTTGGGGATTTTTTGCCTTTTTTAGATTCCCAGAACATCGCACCACCACAGTAAGCAATGACTTTAGTTCTTGATTGAGAAAACCATTCATTGGAAATTTTTCTATAGTAACAAAAAATGCAATGAAACACGAAACAGCTGGAATTTAAAAAATCTATTTTTTAAAATCAAAATATTAAATGACATGAAATAGTTATCATTCAAGCAAATGACATACCCAAACTACAAAAACATAAAATAAAATAATACAAGTAGATAAATAAAAAGGAAAGAAAAGATTAAGGCTCATAACTTTCTGAAACCGAGTTTTCTAAATTAAGCAAAGCATTGTGCTCAATTAAATTTTCTTTCATGATCTTTTTAAATTAGAATATTCCAGGAAAAACTTTTAAGAAAAATAATATAATTTGTTCTTAGGCACAACACAAGTACCACTCACACATCTCATACACCACCTTATAATGAATGTTAAGGACAACACAATTCATACATTAAGAAAAAGGTAGAGGATTAAATTAATATCTTTAGGTCTAAAAAGCAATTATCATCAACAGGTATATTAGTATATGCATTGTTAGATGAAAAGAACAAAAATGATAATTATTTAGAGATGTTATATGGATAATTTGAATGAGAGACTTAAAGACAAATGAGAACATTTAACTGATTTTCCCTTTATTATGTGGTTTGAAAAGCCATAAATGGATATGAATAAACACTGGAGTGAAAAATGTTGCTTTTAATAAAAAATGAAGATGAAGACGAAGACATTCAAGGCATCTATACACATCAATTTATGAAATTGCAAATTATCAACAATTTCAAAAAATAAAATACTTAGCAAATAACATTCACCAATACCTGACCTCTCTGAACACTGATCCATGACTCTAGTCTATTCACTGAAGACTAAGCATAGCTCTAAAAACTTTTGAACAATATGTCAACTCTTGCATTAAAATATTATGACAGCTTCACTTTGCATAGATGCTAGCGCCAGTTTTCAAGGGCATAAAAAAAAAATCATGAAAAGCTCCTATGTAACACAAGACAGAAATGTGTCATATATCTATTTTATTTCCATGGAGAAATTCCTGAACTGCGTGCTAAATGCATAAAACAACTACTTTTTTCTGTTGCTTCTACAAAGAAAAGAAGAGGAGCAAAGATATTAAGAATTTTGGCAAAACTTTTCCTTTGATATTATTTTAGTTCTTCTATCACATGGTTTCAGGTAGAGCATAAAAATGTATTATATGATTTTGAAAAACCTATCTCGTCAAGAGGAAAATATCATAATAGGCAAATACTGGCTTTTCTTGAAAGTCAAATAAACAAGAATACCACACATACATGATCAAAAACGTTCATCTTACAAGAAATATTCAAGTATGTTCTGCATCTCTTCTCTTTGGCATCATGAAAATAATGCACAATCCATACCGCAATTAAACTTTAATGACACATAGATAGTACACTTAAAATGCATATTATATGGCAAAGGGAAAAAGAACCATCGACATCTTGAATTTGCACATGGAATGGATCAATAGCAGGGAAAGATAATTTCAATATTTATAAAAAACAAAACAAACAAAAAATAACCAAATACAAAGAATAATAGAATTATGTGAACTTTTTATTGGAGCACAACATTCTTAATGCAAACTGCATTATATCATTTAAGAGAAAGCCTAATTAAGTAGCAACATCATTCACTTGCAAACAGCCAATATACCATACTTACATTACAGACTAAAAATGGTTCAGTAATATTTTATTTAGTTTCCATAAAGCTAGAGCATCTTTCTTATTTTCACCATCTAATTAATCTGGTTTCAGTACCATAAGCATGCTATACTTGCCAGTGCTAGAAACATTCAATAAAAAGTGATAAGTTGATCATACAAACCTAAGTTAAATAAAAAAAATTAATCCTTCATGCTTGAAATTGAAAAAAAATTTATTCTAGATGATTATGAGGCACTTACTCAAATATTCAGTCATTCTTCCATCATTGAGAATAAGTAAATAGTAGCATTGTTGAGTATAAAAATACTTAAGGGCATCGTGCAACAAGTAATGAGAGAGGAATCTTTCTTATGCAGTAATAACCTGAGTGGAAGTGTGAGAGTTTATTTAATAAGGATGATGTAAGATCTTCACTCATAAGTGAGCTATTTTTCTTAACCAATTTACATTCCAGACCTACACTTTCATTATGACGCAATTTATACCTTGTTTTATTAATCATCAGACCAATTTATTCCAGTATGCTTTCGAAGGAATTTTAATTTCAGCAAAATTACTGAGCATGTAGATCTACATAAATCTTCATTAGTAAAATCCATTTCTTTTTAAATCAATTTACCATCTTAAAAATATTGCTATAATATACAAAAATTGTTTTTTACATTGAATACAAATGAAGAAAAATATAAATGTTTTAAGTGATCTTTTGAAGAGTTACTAATAATGTAAAAAGTAAATAAATATCTATGCCCGGCTAATAATGCGAAGTAAAAATTCCATTGATATCTAAGCTTTGTATACAATTATTTAACAAAATGTCAATATTTACTTTTAAAAATGATTCTTTATCAATCTTAAACTTAAATGAACAATAAAGGATAAAAAGGTATTGGGTCTTAAAGGTTTTGTTTCAAAATTAAATGTCCCACATGCTTCTGTAAATTCAAAACAATCAAAATTCTTTTAAAAGCATAATCCACCTGACCCCATATTAATCCTATTCTATTTCCATCTAGACAACATCTATGAATTTCTTAATTCAGGTGGGAGATTCCCAATCTCTTCTACACCAAAAGGAAGCAACAAAAGTTCACTCAGCACAATCAACATACCTTTCATAAACTCATCAGATCTATTTTGTCAAGTGAGTAAGCTCATTAGATTTTTTAATAACTAGGATGGCCTTCCTTGGTTCCATGGGGATCATTACCTATATGGTTAAAACCACCACAGCACCAGTTCAAAACCATTGCACAAAGAAACCTAGTAAGACAGACACCAGCACAGCCACTTTGCCATCAACGATATTGGCCGAGTCTTCAGGGTTTTCTTCTTCTTCTTCTTTGTCATCAATGTCTGGGGATGAAAGAAAAGGAAATGTTTCAATCATCCATGAAAGCTGTTTTCAAAATGAATTCTTAAAAGCATCAGTCAATTCATTGTAATTACAAGATTAAATCATTTACCATCACAGAATGATTTTTTTTTTCTTTCTAAGGTTTCAAACAAAATAGCAGTGATGGGCTATTTCAAATTTTACCCATGGAAATCATTGTCATTAAAGGACCAGGTTTTCACATCATCGTTTTCATGTCTATTTTTATTACACTGAGAAATCCTGTTATATTTTCTGTTGTTTTGTAACGACATTCTCTTTATGTTCTTCAATAGCCAAGGACTTCATTTCAGAACATGTCATTCGTCATTAAATCTCAGCATCATGATGGTATCTTTCTCAACACAATAACCATGTAAAACTGGATCTCGTTTAAATAAATAGAATGATAGAAGTAAATGTATTACATTGATAATGATTTTATCTCTAGAAGAATCTAGAACAAAAGAATTGAATCTTCATAATTATGAAAGTCAGCTTGAGGCATAGACCAAAAGTGGGGATAGAATAGAAATAAGCCTGCATTATCTTCAACTGCTGGTGAAGTTTATACATCATGTACATTTTTATTGAATTGAGATTCAAAAAGGCTTTGTTTGAATCCAACAGAAAGCAAGCTAATAAATGTTTTTAGCAATATTCTCATTCTTATCTTAAAGTAATAACCTCAGCTTAGGGCCAAGCTTCCAAACCAGGTGATAGTTAAAGACATACTGTACCATGTGGACAATATAAACATGCATATCACCATCTTTCAAATCACACATGTATATTGATCTATTATACTTGAAAATAATGATTATATAAAACACCACTTCTATGAAAACAAGTCTAGGTAAATAAATCAAATATGAAGAGCAGCTAAACAGAATAGTATTGCATTACCATCGTAGTGAAATACTGGTTATTATGTGTAAAGCTATTAGTACCACTGACTATGGCCATGAAATATCTATTGATTTTAGTCCATCAGTATTTAGGCTATACACACACGTATTTATTAGTTGCTCTACAATGTTGGCAATAATGACAATATCTTAATTTTAAAGAAATTAGAACTGAAATGAGTGGTGAAAAAAGTATGTTTTTGACAGAACATTTTACTCAAAGAAAATATTAATTCTTGAAGACAACAACATGTGGGTTAAATTTTGCAATAAGACGCAGTTTGACTGCTTTCTTAACAACAGTCTAAATTTTCTCACATCATTCAATAATAACTTTAATTATTTTCATTTTTAACAACAATCATAACAATTAATAAAATTTCAGTTTTCCTTTGGTTAAGCATAACCCATGAGAAAATAAACCCCAAATAAGGAAATACTTTCACACCATTTCGTTCAAATAAGAGCTGAAAAAGCATCTAAACAAAGTTAAATTCTTTTCAAGATTTGGACCACGAGCAAAAATTACAAAGGTAATCATATTATGAGAGTGAGAAGAAAAAAAACCGAATTAATGTCACTCCAAAAAAATTCAAACCATAATAGTAATGATGATGATATTAGAAATTATGACGACGATGATGATTAAGGTAATAATCCACAATGTCTCCCTCATTACAAAAATGATCTGTGCCTGGAATTGTTATGTGCAAAAGAAAAATAATTAATAAGCAGAGCTGCAAAACCTTTGAACCTGACAACCATAAGGCTGCTTGTAAAAACCAGTAATTTTGCAAACAAACAATAAAGTGATGAAGCCCCCCAAAAAAAGGGTAAAAATATAACATCAATTATGGCAAATTTGATCATTTTTCCATGCATCTGGTCAATTAAAAATTATAAGAGCGATAGTAGAGTCACTTTTGAAATGTTTGTCATAAAACTGTGTGAACCAAAAGTAAAAATTAATATAATAAAAATAAAAAAAAATAAAAAAAAATCAAATGGCTCAAATTCTTAAATGAAGTTTGTAAAATGTTATGGATCGAGGTAAGGGTTAGCAACTCTGAATAAATCACAATAATGTTTTTTTAGAAATTAAAAAAAAATGTTAATTTGCAAAGTAGAGAAACATGATTGTATTTAGCTAGATTTAGTGCCAATATGTAATGAATATAAAATTAATACTAATTAAAGTTAATACTAATTAAATTATGAAAAGCTTGGATTCAAAAGTTGGATCTTTTCTGAGAGGATTAAGTATTTCTTGTCAAAACAGATCAATGAAAGTTCAGATTCTGATTCTAATTCTAATCATAAGGCCCTCTCTTCCACTCGTTCTTTTATTGTTTTTTTTTTTTGTTTTTTTATGCGTGTGTGTGTGGGTGCGTTTCCCAAGTGTTTCTTAATTCTTCAATATCCTGCATTAATATTACTGGTGGTGGAGATGGCTTAGGTGAATACAACTAGCCAATCAGCAAATCTCAGAATAACCATGTACCATTCTACCCAATTTAAGACTCTTATTTCATTGAATACTCTATCTGGCTAATGGTAAGAAGATCATGAAGTTCTTTTTTAAAGTTTGAATTTAAAAAACGCCAATCATACATGGAATAAACAGATATCTGGCTCTCTCTATTTTTTTCAGCCACAAACTCACACACATTCAAACATCCTCAAATCACGCACACCCAAATAGACCACAGATCACCAAAATTAAAACCAAATTGATCACAAAAAGCATTTCATCAAGGCTATAGACCCAGCCAAGAGTTAAGGCCAGAAGGAGCCAATCACCAATTGCAAGACTAGCATTAAGTACAAAAGGCATCTAGCAAAAGAACTCTTTTTCCCATCAAAGAAGTAAAAATCACTAAAAAGAACAGATATAACAGGAACAATTCATGTCGGACTATGATTCATTAAAACACATTAGGGGAGAAAGGAAATCAACAGCCATCTTTTACTGACACTTGTCTATGACCCTAAGCAAATCCAAATTGTGATCACAGTAAAAATTATTATTTGTAACCGTTTTACAGTAGATCAATACTTTTCCAAATTCAAGGGTTTTCCTAAACAGTGCACACCACTTATATCGACATCCCCTTATTTAGACATGCTTGATCAAGTCCCAATTTTTCTCCTCTTTACTGTCAGTAAATACAGTTCTCTATATCGACAACCTCTCTCTCTGCTTTCCTCTTATATATATAAGTTATATCGAATTGTCAAGCTTATTAGTAAAAATATTAGGCAAAACTGGCCCACTGACAAACATTTCACATCTTTGTCTTTCTCTCTCAAGTGCCTAATGCATCCTACTGACAATTATGGCATGTTACATCGCTTAGGAGTGGCAAAGCCTTTGGTACCTTTATGGCTGTGTAAAGAGAGGTGGGGGGAGGGAATTGAGGAATCAGCAGCGGGCATGAACTTATCTATGGTGCGATCAGTCACTGAGCGCCCTTAGTGCAGGATAGAGAGTGGAGCAGCTGAGTGGTAGGTGTGTTGAGGCCTTGGTAAAGCCTTGAAAGAGAGTGATGCGCAGACAATCAGTGCAGAATCGCTAATGATTGGATAAGGCAGAATGGAAGGGAGAGGCTGTGCATACGTATGTGCGCAATTTGGTACACACGGCGGGACTAGCATCCACCCACGTTCTTTTCACTGTCCAGTTGTGCAGAGAATACGATTGTTTCATTCGTCTGTTGCTAGTCTAAGCATACACATAAAAAGTAATTAAAAACAGATTTCTTTTATATCGACTTTCTTTGACATCAAAAATTTTGGACCTTAGCATTTCGATATAGCAGGAGTGCACTGTAGAAAATTGACCTGTTGTAAATGCAAATCTTAATTGGTCATACAACTGACATGGTAAAAGGAAAACAAATAATTTATTCATTTTAATTGTATCATCTGTATCAGTACTATCAGTGAAATATGTCATAAAGAACATTTATTATCATAATAACCATTGCCACTTTGCATTGGTTAAAATATTAATCTCTCCCCGATCAGACCGATGATTATATACATGTACTTTTGTTTATCCAACTTTCTCATCATTTTGTGGTTAGGAACGGGCTCGCTGTGACAAAGTGAAGGCTGACTATTCAAAATAGGTGGCAATGACAATGACGATGACAATGGCAATGATGATGACAATGGTGATGACGATGACAATGGTGATGACGATGACAATGACAAAAGAATGGTATACAACCTGATTGTGTGTATCGCTAAACAGTCTGATCTCTCCAATCCGAACACCTTCGTTCCCGGCAATGTGTTCGGATTACAAAATTTTCCGGATTGGTGAATACTAAGAAAAAGTAAGAGGAAAAAAAATCTGTTCCCAGAAATAGTTCAGTTTACAGAGGGATTTGGATTACAGAAGTCCGGATTAAAGAGACCAGACTGGATTGTTGTAGAGATATAAAAAATAAAAACCCATTTTTTTTCCCCCTAGCTTTTACCATACATAAGCCTGATTTTCTTAGGGACATATATTTAAGGACAGGGACTATGAGACTGAAACTTTATCATTGTTATATTTTTAATGGCTCAATTATGTTGTTACTATTGTCATTACATATACTTAAAATATGCAGATAAGACGTAATCCAAATATATTTTCATAGCGTGTTACATTCATGTAAATGATAAAACTAATAAAAGATATATATTTGAAAATCATTTATTTAATGTTAGTGTTTTGATTCTTGTCGGAAGTTTCCTTTGTTGATTAAAGTTTCCCATACTCATTACTGAACGTAGAGGAAATCAGGAGTAGTCTCGATTTCTTTAAGGCACATGGCTTTATGTAATAGTTTGCCATTGCTTTCCACTCCGACTTTACTTTCGTCCAATCTAAAGAGATCTAGCTACCCATTCACTGCTGGGTCCACATGGAAGCCAAGAGAATAATCTGCTGGGACTGAGGGCTCGAATCCGGGGCTCGCAATTTGGCAGCCCAACGCTCTACCGACTGAGCTACCTGACCTCCTTGTTGATATCATGGTAATATGAAATATCTATATCTATTGATCATTGCATAGATCTAAGTTGTTTTCTTGCATAAGAAAACATTTTGGATCGGGAGGAATTGCAGTCCATCAATTTCCATTTCTAAATTAACCTTGTACTTGTAACGTGAGTTGTCGCTGTCGTTGTCAGTTAGGCAAAGACAGCCCTTAGGAATATTATGAGTTTGGCAAAGGTTATGAGTTTTCAGTGGCCCAGTGCTTAACACAGCTCAAACAAGAGAAACTCAAGTGGCTTTACTAATCGATACCGGTAGGCTGGGTGACTTGGTGGGACCGTATCCTGCGAGAAACAAATTTTCTCGATAACCACTAGTCATTGGCTGTGTGGCCTTAGGTAAGACACTTTGTCCCATCTACCTCACTCGACTCAGGTGTGAATGAGTATCTGGACGTTATTACAGCATTGTCTGTGTCTGAAAATTGTATAAGGTGCCTAAGAGGCTGCTGGTCTTGTCCTAAGTGTTCTGTGTTGCTGTTGGACAGAAGAGGTTGAAAGTCATCGTAAAGCGCTTAGAGATGAGGTTCCTTGGGACTAAGCGCTATATAAATGAGATCTTAAACTTTTTAGAACACTGATTAAGATTTTAAGCGGCCTAGTTTTAGGAACATCTCTAACACATTTACAGACACAACTTTTCTTAAATGAAAACAGATGTACAATTTTGTTCAGATTCAAATACAGTCTGGTCTCTCTAATCCAAATACCTCCGTTCCCGACAATTTGTCCGGATTAGGGAATACTAAGAAATAATAAGAAAAAATCTGTTCCCAGAAAATGGGTCGGACTACAGAGGGATTCAGATAACAGAAGTCCGGATTAGAGAGATCAGACATCTGACTGTATTCCTGATCTTACCTTATCAATAACATAATTATGATAAAATCCTAGACACACCTCTCATTACATATTTACATTACTAATTAAGTCTATATTATATTATATTATATTATATTATATTATATTACAAGATCACAATTGGTTCTATAAACAAGTCTGCACAGTCACAAAGGTCAGTTGCCATTTCTTAGCAGATGCCAAATAGCAATTCTTTTGCATTCATCGATAAACTGAACAATGAATTGAAGTGAATAAATAATATTCATTAATGTAGATCATTAATCAGGTCTATGATATTGATCCAATCTATTTTTTTTTTTAGTTTTAAAAAAAATTATTTCACTAGAGGTGATAAGTTTAAAAGTTATATCTCTAGACATAACACTAGCATTAGACATGAAATTCCTTCATTTTTAGATCTGTGAGATAATGGAATGCTTTAAATTTTGATACGAGAACTGCCTTAAACTCTTAAATATAATAAGATAATTTTTAAAAGTTATTGGATAATGAAGTAATGTTTCACTCTTGTTATGTATATGATCGTTAGTTCTACTTCTGCTTTTATCTTTTCACTAGCTTATCATCTTACTTCTTCCATGGGCTCTGAGATAACCCTAGTGGTTGACTGAGCTCCAAACAACTAACTCCCATATATCCTTCTTGTATTTAATGACTTCATCAGGGCATTTTTAAAGGTTATCTAGCCTATTTTAGCCCTTAACCTGATATTGTATTGTATACATATTGTAAATAAAAAAATAGAAGATTCTATGAAGTGTAATGATGAGAACTGATGCTTTCGGTCCTCATGATCCATAGTCACAGCTGCCTTGAAGTTTGCTTTTGGTGCTGACGTTGCTTTGATCCTTAATGTCCTGAGTGTTGATGGTGCTGGTATTGTGGGCAGCAGCGATGTTGCTGTCCGACGGAGAAAGGAAGCAGACGCACATTTGCTCCTTGCCGATCAAAAGGATGGCCTCTCCGTCTGGATGCCATAATAAATTGTGCACTGCAAAAGTACCTTTAAGAAATTAAAATAATTCATTATGTTAAAAGCTTTGTAGTGGGTAAAAAAAACCAAAACAAACAAAAATACATAATATATAACAGGTATTTTCCCAATTATATATAACTTTTCTAAGTCCTGAGTCCCAAAGTTGTTATTTTTTATTCATAAACCACCTGGTCTACTTCGTACTCGGCTAAAACGTACTTTTGGAAGCCATGGACTGTTTTGGGGACGTTACTTCAATAAAAAATGTGTTTTATCTTTGATCTAATATTCATGAGACTTGAATCATCCAATCAAGATGCTGGAAATGTTCGCTTACGCTAAGCTACCAACTTTTCACCATTTCACACTCTACTTACACCTATTCCTACTCATCCGCAAAATTAGAGCATCGATGTTAAATGGAATTGGTGCCAAGGTACAGGACCATGGCAAGGGGCCATATGGCATCTTTGATCTTCTACGCATGACCGAGGTAGAATGCTTTGAAACTTAAAACTTGTTGCACAGTCTAAATCACACCTCTAAGCTCTATGAGAATTTTCGCACCTTCCATAAAAATGAGATGTAACCTATATGTGCACGCATATAAAAAAAACAACAACTTTTTGCCGGTCAGTCAAGTCTCGGCCAGCCGCTAAAATCATGGACAGATAGGAAATCCAATGAAGAAGTCATGAAACCGCGGGCTATTCGAGATCTTTGATGAAAACCATCAGGTAAAGACAGCTTGATTTTTTGGGACATGTAAACAGAGCAGATGGACTGGAGAAACAACTTCTCTGTGGGAAAATCTGCGGAGTGAGAGATAGAGGAAG
>JASKDV010076466.1:0-15196 GCA_032466395.1 Aegires albopunctatus | reverse complement strand
AGCGATTACGTTATGACTCATAAGTTATGTCACTACAGTTACTAATTACATTTAACTACTTTTTATTTGGGGATATTATACATCACTGTGAAAAGTAATGCATCTGTGAATACCCAACCCCTAAACAAACCAGCTGGCCAAGCAAGTCAAAGCGCAAGGGTACTTGTGTCCACCGGCCTAACTGGCTGGCTAGTTCAGCACTGCCATGAGATGCCTAGTGCTTTGCTAGGATATAATGAGTATGTCCTATCGGAGATAGACTAATAATCTAGGAGGTCCCATGCGTATATACACATGTAAAAGAATCCTTAGGTGCTTATAACTTAGGCAGTGTTGGAAAACCCTGAGATCAACGAAGTAATGGGAATAGGTAAATTCAAAAATTGTCTATTGACACATTGTGAAAGTGAAAAGTGCTACGAATATTCACAAGAGATAAATCTGTGAGTCATATTATGGTTTGTCAAATTTCTTCCTTATGTCAAAGTTTAAATAAGGAAAAGCAAACAAGGAAAGAAAGACTAACAGAATAATATTAGTCTTAGACCATGGCAAATAAAACAGAGAAAAGAGAGGTAGAATAAAACAGTCTTAGATTATATGGAACTGGTACTAACAAAAGATGAAACATAGACAAAATAAGGCCGAAATGAAAATCAACAAAATGATAATTTGAAGAAAGTTTTACATTATTTGACAATTATCATTGGTAAATGTAACAGAAAATGATAAAACCTAAATTAATTACCTAGATTATTAAACAGGATTATCAATGTATATTTAATTAACAGATATTCCTATTCTAGGATTTTCCATAGGCATGAAGCAAAGATAAGGTAATAGTAACAATTAATATGAAATGAGCTACTTATCTTAATATGACAATGACGTGTGTTATGATTAAATTAAAGTAATCCAAAATTAACGCTATTTCAAGCACTAATCTAGTAAAAATCAGGAAATAAAATCTACGATAAATGGCCATGATCTTTCTGTCCCCTTTTTATTGCAAGGCCTGGTGATGATTTAAAATTTACATACATACTATTTAGTTACAGTCAAGATTTAATAGTAAACACCAATGGAGGAGCACGCTTTTTCAAAGATTAAGATTTGACGCAAAATTATTTTAGGGAGTGATCTACATATATGCACTTGCATTCATGAACAATTAATGTGCATTAAGTAAAGGAATACAAATTGGAGATATTAACATTAATATTAATATCACTGCAATAACAAACAAGATGATCCTAATGTACATAGTGTTATGAGGCAGGCTCCTTGGCACCTGCTTCTCCATCCTTATGTGGCTGGTTGTCTTCTGGTTTCATGGCAGGGAAAAAGAGTACTTCCTGTGAAAGAAAATAAAACAATGATTAAATTATACCTTTGTGATAATCTAGACAGAAAAGGAAAATGACGTCATGTGTGGAATCACTGGAATGGATATGAATTAAGGCTATACGAGTGAATAAATATTAATTATCTAACTCTTTTATAGCATTATCACATTATGAATTAGTAGGCTTGCCATGATCTTGAAGGAGGAGTAATTATGCAATGTTGCTGGTCACTGTGATGATAGCAGACCTTCAGCCATATTTAATTATATGCTAATCTACCATCTTTTATATTAATATCATCTCCAAATTTGTGCAATCTTAGTCAAAAACTGAATTACAGTAGAAGCCAGTTAAACCGAAGACGGTTGGTTAAACTGAAAAAAATGGCTAAACAGAAAAATTGAAAATCTTTCATTTTCTCCATGTGTTACTGATATCAAACTTGTGATAAATTGAAAACATCGGAGGTCCTACTGCAGTCTGAAAACATTTTGACTTGACAGTTACTCCATGACAAACCAAAAACTTGAAAAGTTGAGAAAGTTTGTGATGCTTTTAGCTTACATCTACTATTACACTGCAGGTCAATTTATGGTACATGTGAAGAGGTCTATGAAACAATGCCTTAAGTAATGTTAGCAAATATGTGCTACAGCACTCGAAATTCATTTACCCATAATTGCGCAGAGATGGGCTATGAGATGAGCTAGCACAAGTGTAAGAATCTTTGATTTGACAATACAAAATGTCTAAAAAAAAAAGCAAAGTCCTCTTTGGACTTCAAAATGAAAGTTCCTTAGGCATACTTAGAGATCAATGAAATAAAAAATGAGCAAGATCTAAATCTGTCGGAGACATGTCATCCGTAGCTCAACACTTTCTACTATACTAAAATAGCAAAGAGAAGAGTGAGAAAGCCATGAAGAATATGTAACTATAGTAAAGTGTGGGTTAAGCCGCTTAGGATACTCCCAGCACCCTCTGCATAGAACCAAAATATGTTTAAACCGAAATAAAAGCAACAATCCCTTGAATTTCAATTTATCTGGTTTCTACTGTATGCTTATTTTGGAGTACATATGTATTTTGAAACAATTTCACATTCCCATCCATTCCTGCCCTTTTCATCTTAACTTGCTTCACATTCACAGGACAATTAGATCCACCCTGCACCTTATGACATAGCCATATTTGATGTAACAGCAAGCTAAGTCATGTTGGTTTTGAAAACAAAAAGTTAATGATAATATCATGTATTTTTGTATAAAATAGGATTTGTGTATATATCTAATGATCTAAAATTGAACTTGATGAATAAATGTAAGCTTTCTTTTTTTTTCTGTACTTACCTTTATATTATTTTGGTCAGTCAGAAACATGGTCAGACGATCTATACCTAGACCAAAGCCTCCAGTAGGTGGAAGACCATACTCTATTGCAGTGCAGAAGTTTTCATCAACAAACATAGCCTCGTCATCTCCAGCAGCTTTGTCCTGCAATGAGGATGGATATTATTGTATTGTATAACCCTTTGATGGCTTGACAAAAGACACTATATGCTTAACTCCTATGATTTTTATTTTTGCTTTTGCTAGGCTGACTTAATTACAACTATTTTATTCAAATGTCTTTATGAATATGATATAAGAATAAAAGAGGTATTGTATGGAAAGGAATTCTGGGCTAAATTTGCAGCAATGATAATGTTAAGCATATGTAATAACTACACTTCAGTAGAATCATGCATGACCAATGAGAGTTTCTTACAATACATGCTCATACACCATATTTTCTCACATTTTTGTCATTGTTCCTAATTTTGATCATCTTTGGCAGGCAATCTCTATTTTCATTTCTTGAGCAAGAATTGCAAAAATGTTGGGAAACAATTCCACCTCTCTTTAAACATAAATTTTTGGTGTCCAAAAGGAATTCTAATAGTCAAAAAGTAATAATTGCAAACAGGATTAAAGTTGTAGAATTTATGACTCGAGTCCCAGGCAAGTATATTTAACTACATCCAAAGATTTAACACAAAGAATACTCGAAATGAAAATGACAGTTCATATTAAAAAAATCAATCATTTATTACCGCTGCTTGCTGTTCAAATCTCTGCCTCTGTACAACTGGATCATTTAACTCGGTGTACGCATTGATGATTTCTTTCTTCATGACAAAGCATTCAAATCTCTCAGTCAATCCTGGAATTGTCCTATGCCTAGAGAAATAAAATAAAAGCATGAAATACTGATACCACAATCATGATTGTGTTGAAGGGTTCAAACAAATTATCTTTCAGAGCAGAGTACAAAGTAACGTTTATTACTTTTTTCTAATTGTTAAAAGAATTCAAAGTGGGCCTAGATTCCACTTAAAAATATTCAACCAACCATTTGTTTTTAAAAGATTTCCTTTTCAAAAATACATATCAAGTTATGTAATTATTATTGCTAACATCTGAATCATGGACATTGAGTTATCAAACAAATAACCAAAATTTATCTGACCCATCATTGCAATGCTTTTATTTTTAAGACTCGGTCATAAAAGATCAAGAGAAACATACAGGTTATGTAAGATAAGAAATACATCACATAAGAATGACTACTAAAAAATATAAAAGGAGGAAATGTACCAACCCCAGTACTAATAAATTATTTTTTTTGCCTAACTAGAATTTACTTAAATCTATTTCATAGCAACGTGATTAGCAAATGAATTACCTACCACTTTGACAAAGGACTCATTATTTCTGGATGTCCAGTAATGAATCCAGGACTTATTATTTTCTCTTCAATAAAGTGACCGACCATCTGTTTGGAATGAAAGACAAAAAAAGGTATTATACTGAAAACCCTTAATTGTTTCCTATCATATGCCAAAAAGTCAAGAAAATGAACAGGCCTGCAGTGTTTCCAAAATGAAATGCGAATGGGAATACAGTGAAACCCCAACATACTGCATTCAACCGTTCAAAAGTTAAACTGGCTGGAGTTTGACGTAGTAGTAGGCAAGGCCTATTTGTACATACAGACAGGCATAGCCTTGCCACTCCTCATACCTATGGATGGAGAGAATTTTGGTCTAGCCTGGTATATATCTGCCTATCTCATGCTAATGTTACAATGTAGGCTTTTAAGGCAGTTTGTCTTATGGAATGACAATGTCGTAATTAATTTTCTCCTTTTTTTTTTTAAAATAAAAGACGTTGACTCACCAATTGCATAGGTGGTACATCTTATGATGTTTTATTGACTTTGTTCTGGCCAAACATTGGTAAATGGTAGTAGGCAGTATGTTGAGACAAAAGTAAACTTTCTATTGCCTCTCAGAAATAAATTTCCGCAATACCAAGCTATTTTTAGACTTCTAAAACCCAATATTATGTAAAGTAAAAAAAAAAAAAGGGTTTCAATCTGATGAAGTAATCTAATTGAACAATGGATATTTTTCAGGACCAAATTTTTTAAATCGGCGATATGTATAGGGAAAACCCGGTAGACTTTGCTTTATCGGGAGAGGCAGGATAATCCCTCATATAAGCGGAATTTTGTCTGTTTTTGAAATTGAAGCGGGATGATTCCGTCTGAATTGGGATGAGGGCATCTCTGTAATACTCAATGATTGATGTGTCAGATGAATGTCATATCAACTTATTTTGAATTAGTAGACGTTGAATTGAATCCAGTGTATATGTCTTTACGACCAAATACCGAATTGTTCACACATTTGTCAGATGATAGATCTAATACTAATACAAACACAATTCCTCTTACAAAGCAAAGCAACCAGCAAACTAGGAATGTTTTTACTTTTCACATTTTAATAGGTGATATATGTGTCAAAAAATAAATTTAAAACATTGCCATCTAAAATATATTTAAGAACTGTGTTGCACTAGAACTAACTGTAAGAATGAATATTATGGAAAGTAGATTCAGACGAAAAAATTAGCAATGAGGATTGGTAATAATCGACAATCTGTAGTGAATGGAAGTGGTTTAGGAAGGCAAGGCAATTTCCACTGAGTTAAAACATATATATGTCAATAACAGGTAAAGAAATTAAGTAATGCAAATCAGTTATTCGAAACAGAAGGACTGCATGTATAAATGCTTTGACCAAGAGCAATGATTCTGTCTTCAAATTTCTATTGACAAGGCTTTAAATAAAACTGAGAACCAACATTTTTTTTTTTTACCATTAACATGACAAAATGAAGCACATTTATGTGGTGTATCTTAATATCCCTTTTACTGCTTACCTTGTCAAGAAGTCTGGCTGTGGTCCTTGGCGCTGTACAATCTACTTCATGCTTAACTGCTAAGTCATCAAGAAATTTGCGAGCTTCTTTTGTTCCAAGTTCAGTGGCATTTGGAAATTTCACGTTCATTGCCTCTTCCAAGGCTGGAATCATAGGGATTCGTTTAAAAGGAGGAGTAAAATCAATCTCATAGCTCTCTCCCTCTGGGCCTTCAGGGTGGAATTGGACCTTGTAACTTCCCTTTAACTGCTTCACCATACCTTTGATTCAAAGCATAAAAAGGAAATGAGCAAAACAAATACACTTGGAACAAGTATCATGGAATAAGAATTAATGAATAACAATGATAGGCCTATCCATGCTTTTGCAGGGACAAATTATCTCAAAGAAACTCATTGAGAAGAAAAAAAATACTTTACATGATGTACAAACTATAATGACATTTTATTTCCTTCTTCAGCCAAAATGACCAGACTTCATAGTATCTTTTAAAACTTTCCTAGTTTCCATAAAGTTATCTACATAGCTGCCAACTTATCAGAAAACAAAATCGTACTTATGGCAGTTTTTCCTAACACCCGTTTTGTCAAGAGGAAAAAACCCTGTAGCAATGAAAAGAAATGTTAGCATTGGTAATATTGAAGTTGCCGTATCATCATTATAGCTGTATCAGGCCTAGCTCATGGAGAGTAAGCGACTGAAGCAGAATTTTTCACCTAATATGAAATAAATAAGATTATCAATCATGTTTCTTGGATAGGTCAAATCGTACCTAGTATGATCTTATCCTATTGGTTGGCAGCTATGTATCTAAGTTTCATTTTAAAACACACACCTGACAGCAAAACTTCTCCAATGCTCATGAGATCATTGTAATCAGCATAAGCCATGTAAAATTCTAAGGTTGTGAACTCTGGATTATGTGTCAAGTCAATGCCTTCGTTTCTAAACTGTTTCCCAATCTCATAAACTCTATCAAGTCCACCGACAACCAACATCTGTAAAATGATAAAATGCAATGCATGTAAAGAATAGAAGTATAAATGAAAACAATTCCTACTCTACCTTCACTCATGTGCTGAATGCCTAAGCAATAACGAGTTTTGTCTCTTTTTGCATCTTTCAAAAATACTTATCCATTACTTTTTTTTTCTATTTGTAATGATTTGGCTCCAAAGAAACACTGACATATATACTACAGTGTATATCGCACAAGAACAAAAAAAGAATTATAAAAATTGGATAATGTTCATATTGAATAACAGGTTAGCAGTACATTTTATCGATGGAATCATGAACTGATGTAACCCAAATTAAAATACTTTTTCAAGAGATATCTTGGAGTTTTTGTGATATTGTAATTCTTCAAATTCAAAGTGTTATGATATATCTGTAAATCATCATTATGAAAATCCTTTTCATGAAAACATCGATATTGCTCTTTAGCAGATTATAAAACGTACTGAAAGTTATATCCAGACAATATCATCTCAAATTATTGGTTACGTCAGTTCATGATTCCAGTGATGATTCGATCGCACCATTAATTTTTATTTCGCCCCCAATAACACTTCGATGGCACAATTGGGATGACCAGTATGCTATCTTATCTTTCATCTTTAATTCAAATAATGCAGAATACTGGTGTGAGGTTTCACTTTGATTTATAACTAGATTTGATTCAATCAAGCTAGGCTGCACTTTAATGATATCATTTTAGGACAAACCAGGGGTGCTCAAGGAGTCTAGACAGGACTCAAAGATGGCAAGAAAAGCAGCGATGAGTATGATTTGGTGAATTAATTGACCAATAATCATGCTATAAATTAATTGTAATCATATATATATATATATCATCATCGATGTTGCCATACTATTTTCATTAAAATGATCACATGTCCTGTAATTCTCTACACGCGCATGTCTGGTAACATTTATGAGCGGACCTAAGCGTTCAGAGAAATACGCCGACGATTAAATCTACTTCAATCAAAACGGAAGACATTTTGACTACATAAAGTTATACATCCAGGCATTCTGAACATGCAAGAGAAAATCCATTGTTAATGGTAAACCTGGAGAAGGATGAAATTATTTTTAAGTAAACTTTTGCCATACCTTCAAGTATAGTTCTGGTGCTATTCGCATATACAAATCTTGGTTCAAATCATTATGATGTGTGATAAATGGTTTAGCTGTAGCACCTCCTGCTATCAAACTCATCATGGGTGTTTCTACCTAGAATGAATAAGAGTATAATTTTTTTTAAAAGACAAGAAAAAACAAAATACACCAAAAAAAACCACTAATTTCTCATACATTGGCAAAAGGGGTTTTTAAAAAAAAATGGCTTTAATCAGTGCTGATAATGAGAAAGTCAATAAAAAGAAAATTTTCTGAGCACGCCCCCATCCGTTCCAACCCCGAGATTTTAACATACATTTAGGTCTATCTTGAATAAAACTTGCCTTTGAAGGTATAAATAACAGCATACAATAGAAACAGTCACATTAACACCGTTTTAAGTTTAAGTCCCCGCATCGTCCAACCATGAAATTCTGAATTTGTAGCCTAATGGCACGATATTGATAAGCATAACAGTTTTGACAGTTTTAAAATTGAAATAGGAATTTTAGGCCTAGATTGGGTATTGAATATGATATAATATAAGTGCAAAGAAAACAGAGTGAATATAGCCAGAGAATCAATACCGGTCAATTTTGCTGTTCCAACTATTTCTGGTACTCGGAAGTGTTTCCATACATTAATCAGCTATGAGCTGAGGACTCGGACAACAGCGGTTCGAAATTTTGCGGAAATACAAAAAAATTATCAGCATTTTTTAATTATAAAAAAAAATGATACATTTGTAAGCTATATATAATATACATTGAACAGCACAAAACGAAGAACACAGGATGGAACCCTAGAAGTTTTTAAAAATCTACAATCTTGTAGAGAGAGCAATATCCTCTTCATTCAGTGAAGATTACTAGGTCAAGAGGGAAAAGAGAATACATACATACATACCTCTAGAAAACCTTGATCATCAAAGAATTTACGTATGTAGCTGATAATACGGGCTCTGTTAATAAAGATTTCCTTTACTGGCTCATTGATAAGAAGGTCCAGGTACCTTTGTCTGAATCTCTTCTCCTAAACATTGAAAAAATGAAAAATGTAATTAATAAAAAGAAAAAAACATTAATTTCTCTCACAGATTTACAGTCAGACCTGGTTATTCTTAATCTTGCAAAAGAGCAAAACAAAAATGAAGAACAACAATTTATTTAATACAACAGTTCTAAGCTTCAAGTTTCAGTTCAAAGTCTCTAGCCAAAATTCTGTTTGAGATCAAAAAGAACTCTGTTTAGCTGGAAACTTATATTATATTATCAAAATTTGGATTGGCTAGCTTTAAGAAGAGTTGGTAGATATGAAAAGGAAATGGGAAAGAGATTAAATATTTCATTTAGGATAGAAGCATCAATTCAGCATAATGCACATTTATAAGGAAATAAAAACTTATGCTGGGCATTCAGTAAATTTAAACATAAAATATATCATACACTTAGCAAAAAAAGCTAACAAATGTATCACCTTGTCTTTCACACCATAATAAAGGTGAGGAAGTTGGTGGAGGCAGGGAGCCAAGAGAGTGATCGTGTAGGGAACAATGCTCAGCTCCCCTGTCTTTGTCTTGCCTGTACAACAAGAAAAAAACATAAGCATCATCATTGAAGAAACACAGCCACATCATTTAATTATTACAGTGGTCTAAGAAATAGATAAAAGTGTAAAAATTGATGTAAGAAGGAAAAGGAAAAAAAGAAAGAGAAAACATTATTAAAAAAATAAGAAGTCACAAAATATAACATCACAGGCATATGTAGCTGCAAGTTGTATAATATATAAAACGTTGGTAAAACCAGAATGGGTATGAAACATAAAGCTGTCAACTTTTCAGAAACTAAAACAGTTTTTTCTGCCCAGTTGTTTTACGTTAAAACGCATTTTACCGAGAAGGAAAATCCCTGTAGCAATGAACAGAAAGAAACATCAACATTAATAATATTAAAGTTATTTTCCGTCATCATGACTGTTTCAAGTCTAGTTAATAGGGAGGAAGTGATTGAAGCAGAATTTTTCACCCAATAAATAAGACTTTCTTTCACAATATTTGGATTGGTGAAATCACACTTGGTATGAATTTATCTTGCTGGTTAGCAGCTCTGGAAACATAAAAGGAAAAGTGTTTGAATAATCTCTCACCTGGTTTGCCAACAATGCCAATCACATCTCCTCTCTTCAGTTTATCTGACATTTTCTCAAAGGCCTCTGGGTTTTCATAGAACCTTGATAAAACAAAGTAAGCAAAGAAATGTTGGATGCAATCATAAGGAAGAAAGTTTTATCCACACAGTAATATCTAAAGTGTTAATTTCCATGCAAAAATTTGATATGAATACAGTGAAACTCTCTTATATCAACATTGTTGGGACCGCTGATAAATGCTGATATATCAGATCATCTAATAGACAATAAGAAAAAAGGGGAGGGGCGCTATCAACGCAAGACGCCAACACATTGTCAATCCATGGATTTATTTTGTCCTTAATAGGAGCCATGTTTAGGGTCGAAGTGCATGCAATAATATTTTCATTGTTTTACAGGGGTCTAGGAAATAGGTGTATTACTTTAAGAATAGCACGCATTTCCATGTGACTTTCACAAACAATTTATTGGCTATCGGTGGGAATTGATATTGTTTTTTTGCTTATTATTGTCCTCACCCAACACAATCAGGATATTGATATAAGGGTTTTTTAGGGGTTTTCTTCAAATTTACGTCAATATATGGGATTTTCTTTAATAATAATACACAAGGAACAACTTGGTATTTTGAAATGACATCGATCTATATGCGGGTTGTTGTTATGAATGACAAGTAGACACAACACTGGGTTTGAAATAATAAAAAAAAATGTCCTCATTTCAGATTAAAGAATATTATATCTAACAACATTAACTAAAAGCTTTAAAAAGGGCTGAAGTTTTACCTTGCATTGAACATAACTTGAATTTTGACAGATTCTCCACGAAGATCGTAGAAAATAAGTTTGGCACCAGAGAGTCTCCTAGCATGAATTCGACCTACAAGAAAAAACAATGCCATCCATTTAACATGACTTATCAAGAATATGGATCACATTACAAAAATACACAAATAGAAAGCAGTTACTGACAAAAGAAAGCAAAGAAACAATTCAAAAACAAAACAAAATGTATTTAATGAGCATGCTGCCAACTATTCAGAAACGAAAATCGTACTCCCTGTGCAGTTTTATGCTACTACCCATTATCCCAAGTAGCAATGAATAGAAACATCAGCATTGGTAAAACTGAACTTGCCTTTCCTTCATCATAGCTGTAATAAGCCTCGTTCATGGAGACGAAGTGATTAAAGCAAAATTTTTCACCCAAGATGAAATTAATAACGTTAATTTTCAATTTTGTTGCTCATATATCAGTTTATCACTGTGATAATCTCTCACATCTATCAATGAAAAAATGTAGACAAATGGCATAATCGTTTGCTCACAATCGAAATTGTGGTAAAAAGACTAAGTAAGTAAAGTTTCTCATACTAATTACTGAGCTTAGGGGGAAACATGGAGCAGAGTCCTAATTTTTGAAGGCATATGGATCCATGAAGTACTTTCCCATTGCTCTTCAAGCCTACATTACTTTCACCCGATATAAAGAGATCTAGCTACCCATTCACTGCTGGGTCGACAGAGAAGCCATGAGAAAAAGCCAGGCTGAGTGTTTGAACCTGAGGCTTGCAGTTTGGCAGCACAACATTCTACCAACTGAGCTACCTGACTTCAAGACTAAATTAATATAACTTTTATGCAAATGTATAATTTTACCCGCTATTGAAACCTTCTTATCCTCCATTACAAAGCCTGCATCCAAATCTTTAAACTGTTCAATGTAGTTGACCAAAGACATTTCAACATGAAATTTGTGAGGATATGGATTATCTCCTGCCTCTTTCATGGAAGCAACAGCAAGGG
This sequence comes from Aegires albopunctatus, assembly GCA_032466395.1. Classification (NCBI taxonomy): domain Eukaryota; kingdom Metazoa; phylum Mollusca; class Gastropoda; order Nudibranchia; family Aegiretidae; genus Aegires; species Aegires albopunctatus. The sequence continues at coordinate 3,505 of JASKDV010076466.1, read as the reverse complement.
AGCGCATCTTGTAGTATTCCTGCAACAAAGAAAAAAAAAATTAACTTCACATTTTTTCTTAATGAGCTAGAAAACTTGTAACACTGTCAAAATATTATATCTAAAAATTATCATCATTGACCCCTTTAAAGAAAATTCACAGACATATATCTCTTCTTATTGTATGTGAACTAGGCTAACACAAAATTATTGCCAAATGTGTCAAAAGTTATTAATTGTTAAATAAAATTTTGAGCATCATAATATAAATATAAGTTTGACCCCTGCCCTATAAAAGAAAATGTCTTAATCCTTAAACGGATCAAAATTTTAATAATTTAGTTCTAAAGGAGAATTTGCAATTTGTATCCAAATTATCTTCTTTTCACAGATTTAAGTAAAAATGTAACAACACAATTTCTCAAACACTAATAACAATCATCATAATCTTTTTTTAGAAATAATAACCAATAATCATAACTTTAAAAAAACATTTCCATGATAGTAAACTTCAACAAACTCACTGTAGGATCAATGTCCTCATCATCAACTTTTTGTTTGACATTATTTGGTAACTTTCCTGCTTTCTCTAGCTCTTGTTGCTTCTCAACTTTCTTTTTAGACTGTTTTTCTGCCTTCAATCTGCGCTTGAGTTCACTGAAAATGATTTAAGCATTAATTATGAATTTTCGTTAATAATAGGGTTTAAAAAAAAACGTCATTATATAAATATCCATATTATATGCATGCAACATTTGTCATACAATTTGATATCTAATTATTTGATCAGCAAATGCCATGGAAAAAAAAAAAAAAAACTTGTAGGAGAGGCAGATCTATCTTATATTCATATCTCTCTATAACATTTTTGAGAACTGCATTTATAAATATTCCGTGGAAATGAAATGCTTCAAGCACCAAAACTCATTACCGAGATTTGACATAACTCTGCGCAGAGCTATGAAAATAATTATAGGAACAGCATGATGAGGATCTCAAGACAGCTGTTTGAAAAATTGTTTGGCGTCCTTGAACGAAAAGCTTGTGCAGACTACGAACAATTAAAGTAGGTTGCATTATGATGCGAGACTCAAGACAGATTGTTCAGATCGATGGCAAAATGAGTTTAGAAAGGCTGGCACCGATGTCTGTCTTCTTCAGTTTTGAAGCAGTTTATATTGCATCCTGTCAAAACAGAAGAAAACAGAACATCAGGGCACCATGTATCTCAAAATCTTTTACTTTTACTCAAAAGAATTTATAGGAAATTACCCTGAAGATAAAGATTTTGATTTCTAGAATACATGCTCTTTGATTTACATTTTTAGGGATGAATTATGTGTAAATTAGAATATATAATTTGCATCATTGTTTATTACACATGTTTTATTGTGTGTAGTCAGTATAATGTCGGTCCTTAAAGGGAGAAACATACTGTTTCATGATGATGATTATTATAATTATTATTATTATTATTATTATTATTATCATTATTATTATTATTATTCAGAGTATAAAGTGAGAGGAGAAATGCAATAATGAGATAGAGAAAGAGAGACTGTGGTGAGTGTGTAAGCCTTCTATGGGAAAGTGAAAATGTCTTCGAAGTTGGAGACGGAGATTGAGAAAGAAAACACGGGGGTTGAGGGGAGGAGGGGGGGTTAATTCATAGTATATATCATACATTTAGTATATCATGTGCTTTGCCGAGTTTGCCTTTCACTTCATCGCTCTTGGGAGCACTTGTAACAAAGCTATATTTAGAATAAATTACCAACTTTGCTTGTAGCCTACCGCGATCTAGATCTAGTCTACTTACTAGACCTAGATCCTTGGCTTAGTTTGCTGTTTAATTCGAATGGAACGGAATCGAATCTTCCAACCCCCTTCTCCATACTTCTCGTCCTCAGACTCTTTTCTTCCCATTTATCCACGGAGATTTTAGAATATTTCTGTGGTTCATTTTAGTTTTAATAAAGCTTTTTTTGGTGAGGCTTTCATCATGGGCTGAACTGAAAAAGGTTACTTGAATCACTCATATGCTGTAGATCTATAACTGTAGGTAGCGTCAATTGCAATCAAGTGCATCAGTTACTACTTGATACAATGCTCAGATATAAAGTGATGTTGAAATCATGAATTACATTCCATTTTTCTTAAATACAATCCTCTTGTGAAAATATCTTTAAAAAGATGATTTTTAAAAGCATACAATGGGTGATGTGTGTTTGTGTGACTGTGACACTAAGTTTGTCTATCTAGATATCTAGATCTAGATCTAGAAATCTAAATCTACTAGATTCTAAATCTACCCAAACTATTTTGCATCCATCAAGAATTATACAAAAACAACAAACTTTCTGTAGGTTCTTCTCTCAATTATTTCTCATCTTAACCAATCTTGTTTAATTTTCATTCTGTGTTGCAGAACAATCCGTCATAATATAATCAGAATGAGAATAGATCTAGATCTAGATCTAGATCTAGATCTAGATCTAACAGAGCTAGAATCTAGATCTAGATCTAGAAAATCTAGACTTCTAGAAGATCTAGAGTCTAGATCTAGATCTAGATTTAGATCTAGAATTTAGATACTAAAAGCTGGATTGGAAAAGAGGAAAATGATGAAATACATCCAACAGAGATACACACATATAAAGACAATCAATCCCTGACTGAAATTGTACATGACTTTAAGTAAAAAAAGTAACTTACTTCTTGCTTATGTTTTCTTCCGCCATTGTATTTTTTCCGACAGTTGAAGTGTCGTCCAAAATATTGTTTTGTTTAACGTATGTTTATCTGTGTATCTGCACTATTGTGGGCTGGATCAAGGTAAAATATCCTAGGGGCTACTAAACTGCTAGCCAGTGACTACTACTACGCGTGGTCACATTGCTTTTTACAGTATCGATATCAAACATATCGATAATAACAACCGGTTCTTCCACAAGTACAAGAGTTTTCCTTGGAAAATGGTTTTTAGGAATGACGTAATGAGAGGTAATTATCAAAGTTTTAATAGGGAAAAGTTGACAATCGCGTGATAATAATAATATTTTTTAAAAAAGAATAGGAAAAAGAAATGTCAATAGACTTGACGTCTGATATATTGCAATACATTGTATTGTAGCCTAAAAGAGCAAGATTATAAATAATATTATTATAAAATAACTCAACTGGAATAAAGGCATAACAAGACAAATTCGACCTTTCGGTTTAAAAATCTACTTTGTCAAAAACATAAACATAAGCAAGATTTACAGGACTAGATCTAGATGAAATAAAGAAATAATGTTTAGCTTCAAGTGGAAGACTTCCATAGTGGAAAAGCAATGATTTTGTCACATATGATATTATCATATTTTATGTTAATTTTTTTATTTTTCATTTTACATTGTATTTTCGTATGATGCGTTTCATAATTCTCTGACAGTGACACAGAAAACGCGCTGCATCTCCTAAACTGCCAGTCCAATCTCATTCAAATTTCTATGATACACTCAGGGTGTTCATAACGTTAATA
>JASKDV010076355.1:0-15202 GCA_032466395.1 Aegires albopunctatus | reverse complement strand
GAGATAGACGTTGCGTTGAATAGTCAAGTAAAACAGCCACAAAGAGATAAGGTAAGTAATGCAACGAAAAATATCCCCCCCCCCCAAAAAAAAAGCAGTTGATTCCCAGCCCTCGACTTCAGGTCTACTTTATCCACCTATTGCTTCTGTCTCGACAAATCATAATGGAGTATTGCTTCTTTCTCCACCAATCATTGTGGAATATTTTCAACCGTTCTCCTTTAAAATATTATATTAAGATATTAGACGTGAGGAAGTGGGTATGATATTACTGTAGACGTTTTAAATCGAGTGAAAATAGTACGAGATCATCAAGTTATCGTTGCAGACAGACGGTACGCTGCATTCTAGTCATAATGGCACTGGCAAAACCAGCCTAGTACCTGTATTGTGAATAGAAGGTGATTCCAGTAGGTAGATCTACATTTTGGGTGGTTCCCCTACATTTCCTACATACCAATGTGTCATCCTTGATTGAGAGAGTGTGTAAGCAAATCGAGGCGAAAGTTGCCATGGCGGGTGACGGGCACTAACGGAGACAATAAAGACAAATCTTATTGTGAATGAGCAAGAGCCTGTGTTCCATTAATAATAATACCTCCACCCATGTCTCTACAATTTTCTCTTTTCTCGTAACAGACATCCGGGCCTGGTGTTTTCTCTAGTAAATGAAAGCATAAGATGAAAACGATACCTTTCATTCTAAATGAAAGTACAGTCATGTGCTTGTTTCTTTATCTTGGCTTGTCAACCAGCTGCATAGCGTCACATCTAAATCAATCAACATCTTAAGATACGAATAACGTAAGACGAACGATTGATCCTTAAGGAAATTACAATGTGTTCAACTGCTCAGATACAATCATTATAACTATTATTCAATTATATCATTATCAAAAATTTAAAAAAAACAACACACGCATACTATCATTCACTTGCTCACGTCATAACAAAACATTTTTCAACTCTTTCAATCAATTTCACGCCCTTCATAGTGGAATGAGTCGTGGTAATCGAGGAAAATATAAAGCATAGTTCCAAGTTCATCATAAATAGCAGACCTCTCTAGTTTGGAATTCAAAATTATGTAATGGTTTCATAATTTGTTTTGCAATTGGACAGAAAAATCTGTAATGAGACGATTACTTCACAAAAAAATTTAAAAAGCGAATAGGCTTACATAGAAGATGGTCAAGTTGATAAGAAAGTTTTTTTTAAGCGCTTATAAAACTTTTCTTTATTTCAAAGAAGGTTCCTTGTCTAATTCTTAAAGATTCTTGCTGTTCATGGAGATATAGATGTCTGAAACTTTGACATCTTGAAAATTGGCTTTATATGAACATTATCAAGTTAGTAATTCAATTCTATTTCCAAAATGTTCATTACCCTATGAGTACATAAATCGTTTTGTCAGTTGCATTATGGGGTAAGGATGAGTGTGTCAGGGGATGGGGAAACCATTCAGAAGAACACAATGACCATTCAGAAGAACACCATGACCATCCAACAAGAACACCACGACCATTCAGAAGAGCTTCACGACCATTCAGAAGCACATCATCACGACCATTCAGAAGAAAACCACGACCATTCAGAAGGCAATACCCAAAAATTGCATCTCCCTTTAACACCTACCGGTTAAAGAGGTCAGAAAACGTATTTAAAAATTTATAAAAATAAAATAAAATAAGGTTGAAGTAAGTACGTCGACAATCATAAGAAATCTGACCGTGACAATAAAAATAATTGAACAGAATGTTTAGAACAGACGACAATGTTCACATTTTTAATCACTTACCCATAAGCCAATGTGATTGTCAATTCATGACTGTGACAAATACTAGCATTGCTTTCACAGACATTCCAGCAATCAGAACATGACCAACGACCACACCAACTCCTCCTACAGGAGGTATGTTGCGTCACAACCGTAGTAGATGACGTCAATTGAATGACAGGTACGGGCATTTTTGGTGCAGGTATAGGTGGAAAATACATGAAATCTCCAGCCTGACGCATGATATGATGCGTGGAACCATCAGAAACCCGTCAGGACACGGGACATTAGGATTATATCTTTTATTTCAGTTTCAGTTTAATTGTTCTTCGAACGTAACATAATGCATAATTTATATTGTATGGAAGCCCCACATATGGACGGCCGTCAAACGTTAAGTGTGACAGAAGGAACAAGTCAACAGTTTGAGTTTTCGTAAAGAAAAGCCTCTCCAGTGAATGTTATTGTTCTTGTATCCAAGTTCGCGCGGGCTGCCAGCGTTTAAAACACACAAAAAAACAAACACAAAAGAAAACAAACGTCAAAAAAATATATAATAAACCACGTGACTATGAGCGTTCACAGTGTGTTAAAGTTGTAAGTTTTTCCGAACCTTGAGACGTTACCCTTTCTGTTTGTAATTAAAAGTATAACCACATCTGATTAAAATTTAGAGGACATCCCGCAGAAGAAAAAAAATCTGAATATTCTTATTAAATCTGAATGAATGACAGGTCTACATGTAGACGACCTCAAGAGATCTTACTGAGATAATAAGTAGTGTGTAACTTGATCTAACTTGTTTGTGGAAAGCAGAACAGATGGAATGCGAGGAATGGGAAAGCTACGAAGAAAATGATCTCAAAAAATAACAAGGATTATAAGGAGGGGTGACACTAGTAACCACACGGGACGCAGTGCACCTGACGGAGCAAAGTATGCAATTATCGTCTGTAAATAAGCAAAACGTGGTATGTAATTGTCGTCTGTAAATAAGCAAAACGTGGTATGCAACTGTCGTCTGTAAATAGGCAAAATGTGGTATGCAATTGTCGTCTGTAAGAAGGCAAAACGTGGTATGTAATTGTCATCTGTAAATAAGCAAAATGTGGTATGCAAATGTCGTCTGTAAATAAGCAAAACGTGGTATGCAATTGTCGTCTGTAAATAAGCAAAACGTGGTATGCAATTGTTGTCTGCAAATAAGCAAAACGTGGTATGCAATTGTCGACTGTAAATAAGCAAAACGTGATACGCAATTGTCGTCTGCAAATAAGCAAAACGTGGTATGCAATTATCGTCTGCAAATATTCAACGTCCATTATCACCTAATAAACCGGAATCTAACCTGTGATGATGGTGGGACTAATAACTGCAGGAATTTTATTTTTTTTAATATTATACCTAAATAATCTTGATTCTTTGATTTGTTGATGTAATTATCTCATATATATTTCTTTGTTGCAGCACGATTATTTACCCTAACATTGATTTTTCAATCTGATGACCAATCGATAAAGAAAATAATATAAAGAGAAAACAAGAATTCGATTCTTTACTCGATTATAGTAATTGGAAGCGTACTGTATACATTGTGTACTTCCGGTTGGACTGAATGCGCGAATGCAGTGAAAATCCTTAACGGCGTTGTCGAAATATCACATCCATTTACTCGCATATTCTCCTTTGCTACGTGTACTTAAAGCAAGGATTTGAAAGGCCATCGAGTGTTTGTTTTACACTTTTCCTCGGTATTAAGACTATGCAAACCAAGACGGTGATTAATTGGGCCAAATCTCGTCTATCCATTGTTTGACCGGTCAATAACGACATATTCTCGAAGTGACGAGCACAAAAGCCCAAAATTAGCGTTGAGAGTTGAGGGTAGTGGAGAAAACGTTTGACATAAACGTATTTTAACCAGAAAAACTAGTTCGGACGGCTCGATGAATTTGAAGTAGGTATGACAGGGGAGGCCAGGAGAATCGAAAAATGTATGAATGAGAGGACGAGTGTGCTTTGCCTACGTCTAGAGAAATCAAAATGCAGAAAGAACTAGAACCAGAATGAGCGAGCGAATATCAGAAGTTTACGAAAAGGAACAGAAATGTTAGACTGTGGCTGTGAGAGCATAAATAGAAACCGAAAACAAAAATACAATTGGCAGACGGCAAATGGAAATTAGAATAAATTAACTAACATCAGGAAAGGAAGGGCTTGACACTATTTTGTGAGTTGGTGGACAATTTCTCATTGTTGTGTTTTGTTTAAAATGATTCGATGGCCTCAGAGAACAATTTATACTTTGTCTAGGCTGTTGAATTTGAGATTCAAAAACATTATATTTTGGAATTTATATTGTATGGAAGCCCCATATATAGGTGGCCGTCAAAGTTAAGTGTGGCAGAATCGTTAAGACCATGCAGAATGAATGACGTGGAATAGGAGTCCTATAAATTTAAAAACACATCGGAAAATGAAGGGAAGGCTGAGTCACAATAAACATGGATTTAAGTCCCTGACATCTCAAAACATCGTACTAAAAATGAATTGGTAGGGGGAATTACCAAAATGCTTTTAAATATATGTCGTAGCATATTGTAACGGCCTTTTTTTTTACTTTTTATTTTTTTTTTTTCTTTCTTCTTCCTTTTTCAAACTTCTCTCCATCAAATGGTATAAGTTTATAAATCCAACAAGAATAGATCAAAGGTAATAAAACTTTTGGTGAAAAGTTCTTCACTAATGCCTTTCCTTTTCCAGCAAGCTGAACAGTGTGCGCGCGCCTAATGAAGGCCTAACAGAGTTTAGTACGCTGCTATAATATATCCAGTGACCACGACAATTCCACTTTCAAAAGTTCAGTCCTTACCCGTGAAATACCGTAAAAATCTGGTGATGCATACAAACTCATGAAATTTAAATAAGTGCTAAAGAACAAGAAACGCATTACGTAATTTTCTTCCAGCAGAAATCTCTCCACAAACTAAGTGTGAACCTCCTAGACAAACAAGGCTGCCAGTGTCAGGAAGTAGTCGATGGTGACATTAATAATGGTGGACGTTCATCGTCTGCTATTCGAAGACAGCACCAACCGAGCAAGACTCGACAGACGACAGCAAGTAATAATTGTTTTTCAATGAATGGCAGACTGGGCGAGTCATTGCCACGACACATATATTGTGTACTATACAATGTTATTATTCTTATTCTTTTAATTCTTTATCATTATAATACACGGTATTCATAGGCGAGAATCACCCAAGGTTACGAATTCTTGTCTGAAGATAACAGGAAGCGTAGAATTATTTTGTTCTTTACAGCTTTGACGCGTTTTCTCGTTTTAATGCCGATGACGGTTTTATAACGTCGGCATGTTCTTTAAATCAATATAAAATCATTATCTGTCATTCAATATGAAATCATTATATGTCATTCAATATGAAATCATTTTCTGTCAATCAATATGAAATCATTCTCTGTCAATCAATATGAAATCATTTTCTGTCAATCAATATGAAATCATTTTCTGTCAATCAATATGAAATCATTTTCTTTCTGATTCGCGAGAAAAATAACACCCACAACAATGAAAAAATATCAAAGCGTCTGAATTCCTAGAAGGGGACACCAAAATTTTGCACAAAGCATATATTAACAATTCCACAATCAATAATAGCGCTTGAAATTTTAAAAACAAAATGGTAATTTTTATGATGTTCGAGCAAAAGGTAATCCTTAAAATATAAAACAATAATACTGCCTTGAGAAGAGAAGGGCTGCCCAAAGCCGAGTGAGATGGAGGAGTGTTGCCGAGGCCCTATGGGGAACCACAAGCATAAGAAGAGGGAGGCGCCTGGATAATTATGTTATACATTCATTATGTAGACGATCCACGGAAGGTATGAATATTATACGCAGGCAATTCGTTCAGGTTTACCCAGGGAACATCTTTCTGGCGATGGACGGTGCGGGGTTAATATTTAAATGTCATAATAATATTCTTTAAGAGGGCGGCATGGCTGATCCTGTTGCCAACTTTCTTCCAAATGACAAGATAGCTCGTTGAATGACCAAAATGTAGTCTAGTCTTCTTATTCGCACGAATTGTCCTACAAGTATGTCGTATTCATGCGCGTCTTTGCTTGTGGCCACCTAAGCAGAAATCTATTCGGTAATTCACCAAGTATTCAGAAAATTAAGGACAATAAATTCAAATACGACCCAATGGAAATCCCGAACATGCCATAAATAAATACCATCACATAAAACATAAATAAGGCATAGATCTAGTTTGATACCGATTAGAGTATTCTATCCTAATGCTTGACCACCGTTAGAAAATGACGATTACGTTCGCATCGTCGAGTTTCTTTTTTGGCCATTCTCATATAGGTGGTTCACCATGCCATCTTGTCTATGATCCCACAAAAACAGTATTTACAAAAAGTATGAAGCGATTTACATCTCTCTTGACCCCTAATCCAAGCAAATAATGCGTCATGTACATGTATTTACAAAAAGCATCAAGCGAAATACATCCCTATCTGCCAATTTATTTATTTATTTTTTTTAACAAAAAAAAGTTCATAATACTTCCGGTGTCGTGACCCCAAACGAAGTTGAGGGAAATAACCCGTAATTGCCTCATTCTGAAATTAGAGTTAAATGTGAATAAGGGTTGTTGCGGGTCAGCTCATGGCTATGATAATGGCACGACGGCTATTCGTTTTAGGCCAATCTTTTACACACCAAGCGCCAACATTTTGTCATAATACGCTTTAGGGTGTGCCATAAATATGTCCTACATCAGGGAATCTAGTAATAAAAGGGATAAGACAAAAACGTTCCTTTACTTACCACGAGCAATGGGGGAGATTGAGGTGGGAATAGTTGTCCGATCTTTTCTTCCGCTTGGAACGCCCAGCAAACCATTTGAAAATCCGTAAGTCGTAATAGTAAGGCATGACGTCTCTATTGTCGGCTGGTTAGAGTTTTATGGAATCACTATCTGCACATCGTAATGAAACATTCCGATCGACGTAAGGAGATGCCTTTGCTGGGAATTGATAGGCTTTCCTACTCCCTCTTCACTCACCTTACAGTCAATGTTCACACGAATCAAGACATTGAGAAATCAAACACAGCGCTAACCCTCTTGTTTCACAAAGGGTGGGTTCTATGTCCAAAACAAGAAGCGCATATCATTCATTAGCACAGCTTAATGTTCAAAGAGAATAGTCATATTAGTCCCAAAGATTGTAATAAATGTTTTCACTATGATACTATTGGTCATGCTATTGTCAATGTCGTCATTTAGTGCCTTGAAAGTCAATCAGCTCTGCTTTCCTATGAAAAATCAAAATCAATATAAAATATGGCAAGAAACGAAATCCGCCAATTAATTTGAACAAAATCAGCCCCTTACAATGTCATAATCGTCATGATTTTTCAGCTTACCAGTAATGTAAAAAAAAAACACAACAACGACCGAGAAGACATCTGAATCAGAATACATGTCATATTGAAAATACATCCACATAAAAAAAGTGCCAAAAATGTCTGGATGAACGTTGTACGCATAAGTCTCCCGATGACCAAAAAACTATTTTTTAAAATATCACATTAGGCTGGACACCTTTATTATCAACTTAGAACCCGACCACGTTCCTTTAAGTGACCCCATCTCAACAATAGATAGCAATAACATGGTCCTTTACTTTTTTTAACGACACAAAGCACTCGGCATGCAGTCAAAGTCGTGTACGCATCGATGGACAAATTGGCATGCATTCACCTGAACCCTTTTGTCCATCAATCGCATCCCACCAATTCAACACTAGATCTAGTAACATGTGGGACTGAGATAGACTAGACCATCAACATTGAATATGCATGAGGCCCATCAAAACTTCTCCAAAACCCACAGCAAGAGGAGAAGCCCTTCATATCTAAACATTCTCACACAGGTGAGTTCTTCGCTTCTCTTACTCTTAGTCATGTGACCACTAAATCTCCAACAACGTTCACGCTGGGAAGGAAAGGTCAACGAGGAAAGCAGGATGGGTAAACAAGTTTTGGATAGAAATCTCTGGGATAACGATGCTCCAGTGAACAACGAGCTATCAAACCGGAATCTAAAAAAAAAAAGAATACAACAACAATGCAAAACGAAACGAAAAATAATAATAAAAAATGTTGATTGGGACGGTTAGAAAAATGAGATGACACATCCCTCCTGTATGTAGTCGAAATGAGTCACCAAAGTAGGGGTCTTTAAAACGATCGTTGGACCGAGAAGTAAGTAAGTGTTTGACCGGTTCGACATGGTACAGAGATAGATCCGACAACAATGATAATGCAGTAGGCAGGTGATGTGGACTGGACAAGTCCTTTGTCGCATCAATGTAGATCTAGTACGATGAAAGGTAACGGAGGGTCAGCTTACTCACTGGTGTGTCAATATCAGTATTGGTTGTTACGCGGAAACTTTTACAATAATTGGTGGAACGACTACACCACAAGTTATTACACCCCTTCACTGGTATTGCATTGCCTGTCTTACATCATAAATAAGGGGTCTGGGAACTTTGGGGGACTTGAGATTCGAAAGGAAGGAGAAAGAGATTTAAATAAGGGTCAATTGTACATCTATTCTTTATACATGTATTGTGAACAAGTTGTAGATATGTACGGCCAGTATAAAGACAGGAAATAATCATCAAAGAAATACGAAAGAGAAAGATAAGAGACCAGAGAATGAAAATACGATTTACTGACTGACTCCTACCATAATATCGGGGTCTTTGAAAGATTGAAAAGCAGTAAAATCGTGGAAATATTTACAACTGCGCTACAAAAAAAAGTGTTACAAGAATGCCTTGCAAATGGCTGATAAAATCGACACAATCACATGAAATTATTGACTGCAATCCAATCGGTGAGTTTTTAATTTAAAAGCTTAAGCCACCTCGTTTCGATAACATGACTGAAGCATTCACATTTGTTGTGGATATGCTTAATAGAACCCATCCCCCAGCCCGAGCCCGGATAATATTAACTCATCGTTGACAAACGACAATAAAGGGGGGGGGGGGGGAAATAAAGCAAAATAAGATTCGTCATTCCCCCTAGCTCACGGAGCTTATCGGTCATGGTCTCTTTCTGATATCAATAATCTGGCCGAAGGAGCGTGGTATTTGCGGCCGAAGGAGCGTGGTATTTGCGGCAAGTCCTAACAAGGTCAGCAGGTACATGGTACTACATGTATAATATCACAACGAGACTAGATCTAATTATCAAATGACTCATGTTCCTTGCTCATACCATGGCCGTTTCGCCTAAAGCAACTATGGTCGGGTGGTGGCGGATTATAGAGGACAGAATGATGTTGGTCTTTCAAGCTTGTTGAATTATACAATTAACCGTCTGTTGTTAGGGGTGTGAGAGGTATTAAGAGCGAGATGAAAAAATTAAGATAAGGCCTTGTCCTCGATGCCGAAAATATTATCTAAAACAACCCCTACCATTAGATCTATTTTAATTTTGAGTATGTTGAAACAGAGCCGTATTAATTAATATGACGTGATTGGAGACGGTAGGGATGAAATAGAAGAAGAAAAAAACCTGACATAGATTGAAAACGAAGGAGGAGGGCGGAAAGAGAAAGAAATGCGCAGAATCTCATCAGGAAAGAACGATGGGCGGCGGCCAAAGCGGTAGAATAATCCAGACTTTATCCAGAAAAGAAAAGTTGCATAACCAACCCGCCATGGCTTAATTCGCTCACAGAAACTTAATGGACACGACAAAGGTGACCCGAGATGTGAGTAATTTAATAATAGTGTAACTGATGGATTTAACAACAATTCTTTTTCAGATAATGCCCGGATCATTCTGTCACTGGGAGAAAACGGCAGAGAACGTGATATGAGAGAGAGAGAGAGAGAGAGAGAGAGAGAGAGAGAGAGAGAGAGAGAGAGAGGGGGGGGGGAGAGAGAAGGAAGAAGTGGAGAATGGAGTGGAGGAGGAGACCGTTCCTTACAAGAAAATGAAAATTGATAGAATAATTGACCAGGACGGTTACAGACCAGTGACCACTCGTTGGTGGGCGGACACAATGAAACCTATTATTGTTGCAAGTGGTGGAAGGACTAAGTTTACACCCAAGAACGTGACTTGACAGCATTGTCTGGAGACTTATGGTGGGAACCGAAATAGCCCGGAAACTCGTAGAAGCGACAATTACAATATTAATGATACATGTATTGTAGATTGTAATACAGGTATTGTAGATACAGACCTGTACTGGAAAGAAAAGAAAGGCTCCCAATCCACCAAACATTCTTTAGGAGTTCCCACACTTAAAAATGCTAACCGTCCATACAGAATCGATTACCTCGCTTACTTATTCCAAAGGCAAGTGGATTTTAAATTAAATACACAAATATGCAATTTAATTTGCCTTGAGCTTCGCCAGTATCTTCTAGATAAACTTACAATACTAGAGCTTATTATTACTATTACTGTAGCAATTTGCTCCTTTAATTATTAGTTACTTACTTATAACTGCTTTGATGCATTCTTTTGTTTTAAATTTTAAACCTCCTTATATTGCCTTACCTTACAATTAAGGGTCCGAATCTTAATTCCCCACTTGGGATGAATTAAATATTTTAAATTCAACTGAATTAGTCAGGTAACAGAGGGTGTAAGTTCTTAATTCCTCTTCTTCTAATAAATTAACGAAACTCAACTGGGTTGAGTATTACTGTCAGTACGCTAAAAAAAAAAATATAGAAAAATAATTATAATAGTAATAATAAATAAATAAATATTTTTAATTCGTTGCTAATAATGTGATGCTAACTTTGTCATTTTCCCCTATTTCCAGTTCCTCGAGCCGCTTAACAACCAGTCCTCGATGTCGCTATGAATTCCCTATAAACGTATTTTTAGAAACATAAACCGAAAAGACAAACTTCAATATCAACAGCTACTATTACCATATATTGCCAGACCATGCGCACGTGGAACGTCGAACAAAAGTAAAACAACAACTGTCAAACTGAACCAACAGAGAATAAGCCATAGTATGAAGTTTAACATCCAATGCAAAGTAGCCACCTCTTATCTTTTTGAGCGCTGATATTAACTACACTACATACATGATATTAATGCAGGTTGAATCCCACCAATGCATCGCGAGCGCTATGCATGACTCGTACCCGCACCAGTCCAAATCAAAATGGGGATTTTATTGGCTACAAGTTCCCGATGGAAGCCAACGGAAGCGACTTAGCGAAATCCTAAACAAATAATAAATGCCAATGTCGGAACAACTCTATCGATATTAGGTCCTGTTCGCATGTCCATTACTTGCCAGGAGTACACAATGATACAACAGCGAACGCTGACTGGGCCGGCTGATTTAAATCCATTAACGTTCTTTGAAGAATTTTCACAATGAGATGATAGACGGATGGGAGGATTGGAGACGAGAGAGAGAGAGAGAGAGAGAGAGAGAGAGAGAGAGAGAGAGAGAGAGAGAGAGAGAGAGAGGGATGGGCATGGAGAGAGGCGAGACGTGATAATGATGATAATGGCGTCGGTACCAGTGATGAGGATAATTGAGCCAATACATATACCCGCTTTGTCCAATAAAATCACCAGTGTTCTTTATACTGAAACAGCGAAACATGAAATCATTCCTCACGAAGGCAGCAAATTATAACGTGGACAACAGAATCCTTGTTGAAATAAGAAAGAACATGTCCTACCACTGAAAGTAACCACGGTGAAAATTCGAAGTTAACTCGGTGAAAATTCGTAGTTAACTCGGTGAAAATTCATAGTAAACTTGGTGAAAATTCATAACAAACACGGTGAAAATTCATAGCAAACACGGTGAAAATTCATAGCAAACACGGTGAAAATTCATAATTACCTGTGAAAATTCATAGTAAACTCGGTGAAAATTCATTGTAAACTCGGTAAAAATCCATAGTAAACACGGTGAAAATTCATAGTAAACTCCGTGAAAATTATAGTAAACTCGGTGAAAATTTATAGTAAACACGGTGAAAATTCATAGTAAACTTGGTGAAAATTCGTAGTTAACTCGGTGAAAATTCAGATGAGAGCGTGAGACATAAACATGCGTCGAGTAGGGAAATTTAATACAACTGCAAATGAATAATTAAATCCGGTGTCTTGATTGATTGATTTATTGGTGTCTACACCGGTCCCAAGAAACTAGTCGGTAGCTTCAAGGCAGGGTGGATGAAGAATAGATAATATTATAAGACAAACAATTTTTAACTTGGATTCGTTTTAACTCCGAAATTCGTGAATGTATTTTGTTTTGCTTGTAAAAAGAATAATATTCTCTTGCTCAGAATTATCATTATTCAAGACAAATATAATTATCGAAGTTTCTAATCTGTAACATTAATGTAGAGATCTACCTACCAGTAGGATTCCAGAATCTTACAGTCAGTAAATCTAACATTACTCTATATCTATAAATACAATCTTTTCATTGTCACTGTACCATTTTAATGACCAGTCCTTGTCTGTCATAAATGTCAAACTATTTCGAGTCTTTAAGATAATAATAATATTATCATTTTAATCCGACAGTCTACAACATTGAGTCTATCTACCCTTACTCTCAAATAAACATTCCGCTTTTCATTTCTTATTGCGATGACTTCCTCTAGTCTTCCCTGGCCCCGTCTTCATTGTCGTCTGCGAAGCAGTCTATTGACACAAGATCGATGATCGTCTGTATGTAAAGTAGTCTGATTAGCACCGCTGACAGCTACCTATGACAAAGGTTTGACTAAATAATGCTATCGATTAGATTAAAAGAGACGAGGCGAACGCATCGGTAATCTACACATTATGACCGGGGATTCTGTCTGCCAGGAGATTCTTGTCTGAGAGGTTGATAAGAAAGAGTACTCGCCAGAGCACAGAAAGATGGGAACAATTTATTTATTTTATCTTAAATTCGGTAGTAGTACATGTAGTAGGTAATTTCACAGTCTTATAAACATCTAAAAATCATTTGAAGACGTCATTGACGTAGGTTTGAGGGTGTAAGGGAAGAGATACTATTGCTATAATACACTGTAGTAATAATAATACGTGTAATCAGAATCATCATCACGATCCTCACCATTACCCGTAACCATCATCGTTCATCGACAGGAATCGATTATTCTGAGTGATCGAGCTAAACCCACCGACCGTGACCAAGGAACGAAGAAAGTGGAATCGATCGTGCCCAAACAATGAAATATGCAAAGGTAATGGTTAAAAAGAAGTGCATGTACAAGCATCGCACTAAATGGCTAATCGATTACCGATAAATGAGCCGAACCAACGACAACCAATGAAAGGGTAGACCAATGGTAATAAGAGAGTAAGGAAGAGGACAATCATAATAAAGACCCTTTATGTCATGCCCCAACCAAGAAACAAACAAAAAATTCATTTTTTTTAAAAATATTATATGTGTGTGTGTGTGTGTGTATGTGTGTGTGTGTGTGTGTGTGTGTATGTGTGTCTGTGTGTGTGCGTGTGTGTGTGTGTGTGTCAAAGCAAGCAGTAAATAAATCAGTCAGATTAAATAATATATATATATACACAATGAATAACTGTAAATTCCTCCTGTACAGTACGCGGTTTATATTCATAACACACCAATGGTGCTATTTATTTTATTTTATTTTTAAATATCAAAGGGTTTTTTCTTTTATCGTGTTATTGTTTAGATTTTTTAATTAATTTTTTGTTTGGTTTGTGTTTTGCTTTAATTTTTTTATTATTTATCTTCATCACGTGTACAGACTTTTCATAAAATTACAAATCGCTACATACGACATTATACCATAAAGTCCATTATAGGAATAGACCGTTAATTAGTCAAAAGTCATGTATTATGTCATACGAGGAGTCATAGGTCAAATATTGATCTCTGAATAATATCATCTCTAAATTGGCCCAGTTAAAGCGAAGAGAAGCCTTTCCGCTATTTATTTATTTATTTAAACCACACCAATTTTTGCGACGTATTGCAAAACGCCGTGAACGGTGTACTTCATCATTCATTCTAGCAAATGCAATAATAATATTATGTGCCAATTTCATGAGTAGGTGGAGAAAAATGAGAAAATGAAATAAAATGAAATACAAGTAAGTAAGTAAGTAAGTAAGTAAGTAAATGAACGACGAAGGAATGATTAAATATATAAATGAATTAATTGAATGAGCAATAAACAGGAAGAAGCAAGAGAAAAGCTGCAAAGGAGAATAAAAGTAAAAGCAAACTATTGAGCATACTACAAGAGAGTAGTACCCTACTCTTAGCTTCACCCTGCCCACCCACCCACCCCCCTTCTCAGACCTCCCCTACCCCACCCAAATACCCAACAATATCTGAATTAAAAACCGATCAGCAACCTCCCCCCCCCTCCCCCCAAAAAAAATAAATAAATAAATAAATAAATAAATAAATAATTAAAAACAAATAAAAAAAAGTCTACAGAATCTTCACTTTGTTGTAGGCGGTAGAGAAGGGAAAGAAGAAGAAGAGAATGCGGCTACCAGACGTGAGAGAAGTAACGAGTGTAAGTTAATGAAGAAGGCCAGGGATTCGTGATCTCAATCATTACAGACAAACAACGGAAATAACAGAATAAACATCGGATACGATCGGGGTCATGTTTTTATGAAGGATCTCGCGGCGGCACAGATCAACCAGGCTATCTCCAGAATATCAATGGTCTTCTGTTAGAAAATCATAAAGCGAGATGAAGGGTTTTACGGGCAGGATGTCGTTTCAAAAGTTCGAGATCTGTTCCAGAACTTGCGGTGCCAGGCGGATGGATACGCCGTCAGACTGAAGAGGAAAGAGATTACATTAAGTCTGATTCAACTGGCTCTTCTAATACTTTGAGACAACAAGCACTGGTTGTATTAAGGGTACCGTAATAGTGCTAATATATGACTGTACTGGGCATTGCTATGTTTTCTTTAAGGCACAACACCAGTGATTTCGGAATACGAGGTCTGACCAATCTTTCAGGATTAGTCTTAATTAATGTTGGTGGATTGCAAAGGCTGAACATTGCCATGGGTGAAAAGGGACGAACAGAAAGAATTTATCTAGATCACTTTAAGTAATTTTTAAAACCAAATGAGTTGACTAGATGGTTTATTAGTCTACATTGAACCATACCATTAGTACTTGTGATAAAATCAATCTTTATAATTCCCATCTTCCTTTGTACAGATACAATGCACAAGGACACCATAAGATCAAAGTCTATATCAAGTGTATAAGTAGAAGAAGAAGAAGAAGAAGAAGAAGAAGAAGAAGAAGAAGAAGAAGAAGAAGAAGAAGAAGAAGAAGAAGAA